>CAKAKR010006994.1:0-15133 GCA_916700685.1 Adelosebastes latens | reverse complement strand
GCGACCTGTGACAGTTACATCACGTACTGCTCCTGCGACCTGTGACAGTTACATCACGGACTGCTACGGCGACCTGTGACAGTTACATCACGTACTGCTCCTGCGACCTGTGACAGTTACATCACGGACTGCTACGGCGACCTGTGACAGTTACATCACGGACTGCTACGGCGACCTGTGACAGTTACATCACGTACTGCTCCTGCGACCTGTGACAGTTACATCACGGACTGCTACGGCGACCTGTGACAGTTACATCACGTACTGCTCCTGCGACCTGTGACAGTAACATCACGGATTGTGCGCCCTCATTTGCAACCGAATAGATTTGTCCCGTCCCGTTTGTTAGCGACCCTGGTCCGTGCCATTCACATAGAAATCGACCCTGGTCCGACCCACCTCTCGACCTCTCACCTCTCGTCGCAAAGAAGTCGATCAACGCGGGTTAACCCTTTCATACACACAATCAACCCTGGTTCAACCCAGGTCAAGTCCTCGGTGTGAAAGGGGTATGTGTCAGTCTGGCTGACCTTTCAACCGGATGTTGTGACGTCCTCGGTCAGAAAGGATGAAGCAAGTAAATAGTCCGTGGAGCAGATCATAAAGCTCTGGGTAGACTGAAATTAACGGAAGAAAAAAAAGATATCTGCTGCTGGTGTGATTGGTTGTTCCCCGTCACATGACATGCGGTGCGCGCTGCAGTGTTCCAAAAGTTGAACTATTATTATTTATCTCAGAGCGCAGCCATCGTGCTCCAAAAAATAGGCGCTTGGGAACGCTTGCGCGCCGCAACGCGGCGTGTGTACAGCCCCTTAGCCTATCACCGCCAGATTTATCGTTATCAGTATATATGTGAGGTCATCAGTAAGATATGTTTGAAGTCAAAAAGTAATTTAAAATGGCTTCAAGTAACACTCACAAGTTGATTTTTGATTTGACTGACTGTGAAATGTCCCACACATATGTGGGTCACTATTCCTTAAGGGTTAGGTGATAAGTGATCATGTTTGTGTTATGTGTTTATTATCATCTGATAAAAATAGATATCACTAACCAGCATCAGACCAATCTTGTTTCTGTATTTTCCCCAAATGAATCCAGTTTTTCACTGCCGATATTTTGACTAGTTATTGGTAGAACTAAATGATGCTCTCTTCCAGCTTTCATTGCAGTGCAACGCAGCACGACTCAATCATTTTCTTCCTGTGGAAGCACTGATATCACTTGATCCTGACATCACTTGAACTGTAATAATAAATTAATACAACTTATTTAAGACCACTTCATCCAGGTGGTTCAGTTTCTTTGTCTGCAACATTGTGAAAAGACCAGATTTCAGATTTTACTTTTATTTTGGCAGTGATTAATGTTTCACTTCCTGTCTCTGTTTCAGGTTGGACAGGTTTGCGTGCGGAGGAGAAGAGCTGATTTGGATCATTTATAACTCGAAGGACTAAAAGGAAGGGTTTTTTTCAGTTTTTTTTTTTTTCTTCCCCCCCATCACTGAATAATTCCTGCACGAGAGAACGAGGAGCTCCCGCTTCATTCAGGAGCCGCGTCACCAAAAACAACAAACATCCACTTCCTGCGGCTCTGTGTGGTTTTTAGGAAGAACATTTTGACTTTAACACTTTGATATCAAACACAGATTAATTCTATTAAATAAATAACGCTCTAATAGGAACATGGATGTTAAACAACAGTTTAAAAAGCTTGAAATTTCTTCTTAAAACTACACAGTGTAACTTTAAATGTTTTGTCCAGTACCCTGTTTATTGATGGATGTGTGTGTGTGTGTGTGTGTGTGTAAGTGAGTGAGTGAGTGAGTGAGTATCAGGGTTAATATAGTGTGTGTGGCAGGTTGAGCTGTGAGGAGGCGGAGAGCTGTTCAAAACACAGTCTGACAATTAAAAAGAGCATCTCAACATTTTACACCCTCCTCCTGTCTGACGTCTGGTGATTCGGTTTGGACAGTTTGTTTTCCTGATCAGTAGCTTCACAGAAAAACTGGTTCACTGACTCAGAGGTGTACTCCACACTGAGGTGTTTAAGCGTCGCTAAAAGTAAACACACACATTTCATTAAATAACTAGGGCTGTCAAAGTTAACGCGATAATAACTTTTGAAGGCAAATTTGTTTTAGCGCCACTAATTTCTTTAAAGCATTAATGCAACTTGTGATATTTAGGTTGTAGCTAGAGTGAAGATATTGGCATCATATGAAAATAAGGCATCCATTGGTACCAACCATGTCATACTAGCTTGTCGCAAAGAAGGCTAAATAACATATTGATGCTTCTCATTCTGTTCTGTGCAGCAAACAGTTGGTGAAGTTACACATTCATATTGGTAGAAAGAATCATGTCTACAGAAACAAACTTTAAATAAAGTAGGAACTGAAGTTAAAGGTTGTTGTTGCTGGTCGGGGCTATTATCAAGGAGCAGCCAAACAGGAAACAAACAGATGTTGTAGAAATATTATTTGCAAGGTGGTGTGGAGAGTTTCTATAAACTCAATCGGTACATGTGTACAAGAATCTGAAAATGTGTACCCAAATAAGTGAACGTTTGTACGTATAGGGCTGTCAAAGTTAACGCGATAACGCGTTAGCGAAAATTTGTTTTAACGCCACTAATTTCTTTTACACAACTTACGATTTTTAGATTGTAGTAGGCTCAGTTTTAAAGCTAGAGTGAAGATGATGATGAAACTAGAAAACAAAGGAAACAATCGGTACCAACCATGTCATACTAGCTTGTTGAGAAGGAGGCTAAATAACGCTCCAAACTTACGCTAAATTTTGGCGAGGAAAACCTGTCATGGCCATTTTCAAAGGGGTCCCCTTGACCTCTGACCTCCAGATATGTGAATGTAAATGGGTTCTATGGGTACCCACGAGTCTCCCCTTTACAGACATGCCCACTTTATGATAATCACATGCAGTTTGGGGCAAGTCATAGTCAAGTCAGCACACTGACACACTGACAGCTGTTGTTGCCTGTTGGGCTGCAGTTTGCCATGTTATGATTTGAGCATATTGTTTTATGCTAAATGCAGTACCTGTGAGGGTTTCTGGATAATATCTGTCATTGTTTTGTGTTGTTAATTGAGTTCAAATAATAAATATATACATACATTTGCATAAAGCAGCATATTTGCCCACTCCCACGTTGATAAGAGTATTAAATACTGGACAAATCTCCCTTTAAGGTACATTTTGAACAGATAAAAAATTGGGATTAATTTGCGATTAATCGCTTTTAACTATGGACAATCATGGAATTAATCAAGATTAAATATTTTAATTGATCGACAGCCCTATAAATAACCCAACAGTGTTCCTAATTCCCAGGTCAGTGGTTCTCATCCTGTTTTCCTTGCCTCCTTCCATATGAAGCAACATCTCTTTGCAACCCTTCCTCACAGGTTTCATGTCTTTATGCTGTGAGCAGTTATATCCTCCTCTCAGATTATTTTTTTTTAATCATTTTAGAGGTGTAAAAAGGTAAAAAAAATACAGTATTTCACAAGAAAAAAGCAAAAATTTGAGAAAAAAATATAATTTTGTTTATCAATTTACTTATTTTTCAACCAAAGCACGGGCCGATGGGTGATTAACAGGACAGAAAATACATTTATGCAGTCCAAAATTATTATTATTTTTTTCAGATTTTGCTATCATGTTCGCTTTTTCTGTGAATTGCTGGATAATTTTACCTTCTCTGGCTCTAAAAGGGTTTCACATAAATCTGAATGGGAAATTTTACCAAGAACATGTAGACGTCCAAACAGTGACGAGGGGCTACAAAAAAAAGATGAATTTTTAGTTTTAGGTGTCATAAGCAAAAATGATGGCTGTAGAGATCAACTAAATTCCACTAGAGGTCACTGTACGTTCGGTTTAACTGGCATTTAAAGTCAGAAAGATAAGTTTAACCCCCCAAATATGTTCTGCGTCTTTCTCTTAATGCACCCGGTTTCTGTTTACCAGAGCATCTCCTGTCTGTGAAGAGTGAGGTTAACTTGTGAATGTATATAAACTTCTTGCTAATTGACATGAATATAATATTTAATGCTGCATCATCATAATCATTTAAACTAGTTTTTCTTGTTTGTTTCTGTCACGGTTCCTCTGAAGTCTGCAGCAGAAACAAAGCTGCAGTTTTCCTTCTGCTAATATTCACTATTCAGGAAATACACATATATTTAATATTTCTACAATCAAATTATTTTTATTTCTTAAGTGAAAAAAATGGATTCACTGACAAAACTTTCACCATGTAAGGTCTTATGATGGAAACACTATCAAGTGTCAAACTTAGTTCTCAGGTTCCCTCCAACAATGCTATGACAAATGTATAAAAACGCACAGTAAAAATTAGAATACAAGACATAATACATAAAATAGTGCATAAATTAAAATACAGAAATAAAATATATATTAAATAGAATAAAATAATATAAAATATTGAAAAGTTGTACGTTCATGTTTGACTCCAAGCAGATGTTCACTGATTATCTGATTAACTGAAGATGTCAATTCACAGTAACCATATTAGAGGCTCTGTTACATCAGAACTAATCTGGGATGGAATTTTCTATTAATTCCTCTCTTCTTGGTCGTGAGGCCAGAGTGTCTCAGAGTGTCCCTCTTGTTGACATTATTGGGTTGGATTCCTGTCTAGGGACGCCGCCATTATCTGTACAGCTGTGTCTGTAGTAGGGACCAAAGAGCCAGTCGCAGGAGCAACCAGGGTCAGAGATGCCAGAGGAACCGCGTAAGTCAAAACATGATAAGGGTAAAACACTGAGCACCAGGGAGGAAGGGCAGAGTGGTGAGGCCTTCACACAGAGAGCACACCAATGTGGAGGCCTGACAACTGCTCCTTGATCAAGCTTCAATAAACTTTCTGTGTAAGACATCAACAGCTCCGGGGCCTCTTCCTTGCTGTTGACTGAGTTAAACTGAGTATCAAAAATTCCACAACAAAATCTATATAACAGACATCCTCTTCAGAAATAATGTTTCTTTTTTTCAGGTTTCATTGACTTTATTTTCTACAACTTCCTGTTTCATATGATTCTCAGATAGGTGATTTAATGGAATCAATACTTCTGCTTGTATTTCACAGTGTTTTGCAGTGGTTTACTCAAGTACTGTACTTAAGTACAAATTTGAGGTACTTGTACTTTACTTGAGTATTTTCTTTTCATTTTAATTTCTACTTCTACTCCACTACATCTCAGAGTCAAATATTGTACTTTTTACTCCACTACATTTAGTTACCTTGCAAATTAAGATTTGTGCACACAAATCATGAAGAGTTTATAAAATATGATTTATTTTTGTTATAAATTCAACTACCCGACTTCCGGTTCCGGTCACCGTGGGGATGGCAGCTTAGGAAGGTTCTCTCGACAAAAGTGAAATAAATCTGCCCCAGAGTCGAAATATTAGAAGTTGTGGTGTATGTTGACTGTATTTAGAAAGGGGGCGAGGATGGCGTCTAGATATAGAGGAAAAAAGTCCGCTCACTCTACCGATAAAAACAACGAGGTGCCGGAGCAGCATGACGGAGCTAGCGACCCCGCTGCTAGCCAGGACAGCGACGAGGAGACCGTGAACCTGACTCTAATCCTAAGAGAAATCCAGGATTTTAGACAAGACAATAAAAAAACAGTTTGAGGACATTAAAGGAGAAATTGCAAAAAACAATTCGAGGTTAGATGAAGCTGAAGCGAGGATTCTGGAGAACGAAGAGAGGCTGCAAAACGCGGAGGAGGCCTTAGCTGAAATGCTAAAACTACAGGAGCAGCTCCAGGCAAAGCTAACGGATCAGGAGGGACGCTCAAGGAGGGAAAACGTGAGGATATATGGGGTACCCGAAGGAACTGAAGGCGAACCCAGGTCAGTGATAGCCTACGTGGAGAAGTTGCTCAGAGAGAATCTGGACATTCCCGACATGAAGGATCTGCAGATAGAAAGAGCCCACCGCGCATTAGCTCCGCGGCCGCCGGCGGGCGCCCAGCCCAGATCAATGTTAGTCAGATTCCTCAGCTTCAGAGTGAAGGAAGAAGTGCTTAAACTGGCCTGGCAAAAAAAAGGCTTCACGTGGAACAACAATAAAATCAGCCTCGATCATGACTATGCACCGGGAGTCCTAGTGAGACGGAGGGAATACGCGGAGGCACGGAGAGTCCTAAAGGAAAACAACATCAGATTCCAGACCCGGTTTCCAGCTCGGCTGAGAGTTTTCCACGACGACGGGACCAGGACCTACGACACAGTGGAGGAGGCGACGGCGGATCTAGCGGAGCGGGGATTGCCGGTCAAAGTGATGACACAACCGAGGTCGCTCCTGGAGAGGATTCAGCGGTGGTCATGGCAACCGGTGCGGGCGCGGCGCACCACTCGGGATAACGGAGCAACAGGCTACAAGGAGAAGCTGCAAGTATTCAGACGTGAACAAACTGAGAACACAGACTAATTTAAAACTGAATAAGACTGTCTGAAAAGAGTAATGTGGCATAGGTAAAGGTGGATAACAAAAAAAAAGAACTGTTAGACGACACAATTTAAGTTACAACGATATGGTCGAGACATTTGAGAGGGAGTTTTCCACGGCTGTTATCATAGCAGAGGGCCCTCTTATCCAGCTAGGAAAGAGAGGTTATCCCTCACAGTTGAGGCAGGTCAGTGTAAGGACCCCAATGTTGGAAGTCTGGAAAAGAGTTAAACTGTTTGATGTTCAAAACATTTCTGGTTTTGGTTCTGTTTTTTGGTTTTGTTTTGTTGTTCAAAAGGGAGTGCTTATTATTTGTTTGAAAGGTAAGATTTTACTTCTGTTATAACAAAATGCAAGGTGGATCGGTGAAAATAATTTCTTTTAATGTTAATGGGGTCTTGAATCCAATTAAGAGGACTAAGATTTTGTCAAAATTGAAAAAAGAAAAGGCTCAAATAGCTTTCCTCCAAGAAACACACCTGAGTCAATCCGAACATGCAAAATTGAGTCGGATGGGTTTTAAGTATGTATTTTCTTCTTCATTCAAGTCAGGTCACAAGAGAGGAGTTGCTATCCTTATATCAAGTACACTTACTTATGAACACATATCAGAGTCTAAAGATGAAAGCGGTAGATTTGTCAAGATCACGGGGAGAATAGAAGGGACTGAAATAACACTGCTGAATGTTTACGCTCCACCAGGAAGCGAATGGTTATTTTACAGACGCATCTTTGACTTAATGGTTAATTCTCAGGGTGTGGTGATCTGCGGGGGGGACTTTAACTTAAGACTAAACCCTACACTAGATTCGTCAGGAACAGCTATTCAGAATAGACCTCTGACAAGTAAAGTGACAGCATTGATGAGAGAGTTGGGCATCATAGATGTGTGGAGGGAACTGCATCCTACTATTAGAGACTATACACACTACTCTTTCCCGCATTCAGTTTACTCAAGGTTGGACTACTTTTTTACATTTAGTATAGACAGACATAGGATAAGGGACTGTAATATCGCAACAATTGACATGTCGGACCATAGCCCAATTTCTATGTCTCTAATCTTAGAGAGGGAAACGAGGAAAACACTATGGAAACTAAATTCAAATATTCTCAATGATCCAGTAATAACGGAGACTCTAAAGGGAGACATCAAAGAATATCTGGAATTTAATGACTCTGGGGAAGTATCACCTGTAATCCTGTGGGATACATTGAAAGCTGTAATGAGAGGGAAAATTATTTCCATCACTGCATATATGAAGAAACTTAAAGGGCAAAGACTGGCTGATCTCCAAGTAAAATTAAAGCAACTACAATTTACTGATAGCAATAAAATAAATTCAAATTTGAAACCGGAAATTAAAAAACTTCAAAGTGAAATTGACAATATATACACTCTGGAAACCCAGAAAAGGTTTGTTTTCCTGAAACAAAAGAACTATGAAATAGGAGGCAAATCAGCAAAATTTTTAGCATATAAGTTACGTAAACAACAAGTGGAAAATACAATTTATAAAATAAAGAACCCCAAAACGGGAGTTGTCGAAACTAAAATAAAGAAAATTCAAGAGAGCTTTGAAACATTTTATCGTGAGTTATACTCTCAACCCCAGGCTTCAAATGAGACTCATATTGACACTTTTCTAAGTTCTTTAGACCTACCCAATCTTACAAGCTCACAAAATGAAAATTTAGTACGATCAATTTCTGCCAAAGAATTGGATGTGGCCATCTCTAGGCTAAAGGCCGGAAAATCCCCAGGCTCCGGCGGTTTTACTATCGAGTGGTACAAGTCTTTGAAGCCACAATTATCCCCGTTATTACTTAAAACTTTTAACTGGATCTTACAGAAAGGAGAAATCCCACCCTCTTGGAGGGAGGCAATTATCTCAGTCATTCCCAAGGAGGATAAAGACAAACAAGAATGTGGCAACTACCGACCTGTCAGTGTTCTCAACTTGGACTACAAACTTTTTACATCCATCCTAGCCCGCAGACTTGAAAACCTCTTACCTGACCTTATCCATTTAGACCAGACTGGATTCATCCAACAACGACAGACTCTGGACAACATAAGAAGGACTTTACATATACTAGAACAAATAACTAAGAATAAAACTAAGTCATTGATAGTGGGATTAGACGCGGAAAAAGCGTTCGACTCAGTTAGATGGGTATTTTTATATAAAGTTTTGGGAAGATTCGGCTTTCAAGAAAGATTTATAAGAGTAATTCAGAACTTGTATGATAAGCCTACAGCACGAGTAAAGATTAATGGGGACCTTTCTGATTCTTTTGTTTTAGAGAGGGGAACAAGACAGGGCTGTCCTATTTCCCCTCTCCTCTTTGCGTTATTTATAGAACCCTTGGGTCAATTAATAAGACAGAGCGAGGCTGTTAAAGGCATTAAAGTAGCAGGGATTGAACAGAAGGTAGCGCTATTCGCTGATGATGTTCTTGTTTATTTAAAGGAACCGGAAGAAACATTTATAAGATTGATGACACTGCTGGCTGATTTCGGGAAACTGTCGGTTATAAGCTCAACATATCCAAAACACAGGTTATGACTTTACACTTTACCGCCTCAAAGAACTTGCAAAACAAATACAACCTCCAGTGGGAAGCTGAAGCATTAAAATATCTAGGAATTAGTCTGACAAAAGACCTTTCAAAATGATCACAGGCAAATTACGAACCACTATCTAGTAAGATAAAATCGGATATGCATAGATAGAATCTTATTCCCTTTTTAAGTCTGAACTCAAGGATAAGCGCAGTCAAGATAAACATTCTTCCTCGACTACTGTATGTTTTTCGGACTCTTCCAGTTGAGGTAAATGATTTCTCGATTTATTTGGCAAGGAAAAAAACCAAGAATCCGATTTAGCATCTTGCAATTGGGAAAAGATAGAGGAGGAATGGCACTTCCTTGTTTAAGAAACTACTACTATGCTTCACAGCTAACTCCCTTACTTTATTGGTGCAATTTGGAGTATAAGGCCAAATGGAAGGAATTAGAATTTGCAATGTCTCCTAATTTCCCTTTACAGGCTACAATTGGCGATAGTGGACTTGCAGCTCAACTGGAAGTGATAAAAAATCCCTGGATCAACCTCACATTAAAAATATGGCAGATGGTGGTTAGGTCATGTAGAATTCACAATATGTTAAAACTTTTCAGATGGTGTGCCTACGATACAGAGTTCCTTCCCAACAGAGGAGACAAAAGATTTTAAGCCTGGATAGGGAAAGGACTGACAACATATCTCTCATTTACACACAAAAACACACTACAAAGTTTTCAATCTCTGCAGGACAAACATAACCTGGAGCAGAAAGACTTTTTTAGATACCTTCAAGTCAGGCACTATTTCAATCAGAAGTGCAGAACTACAGACCTATCGTCAGCAGAATTTGAGTTTTATAAAATCCTGAAATCAGCCTGCAGTTCAATACCAAACAAATCTATATCTAGGTTGTACAATGCTCTCTTTTATGTTAAAAATGAAAACACTTTGTACATTAAAGAAAAGTGGGAAAAAGAAGCAGGAATAGGGTTGTCTGAGGAGGTTTGGGGGGAAATTTGCAGTTTTCAATAGTCCTCCACTAACTCCGCAGACTGGAGAGAACACTGCTGGAAAAACATTATAAGATATTTTAAGACCCCACACCAAGAACAATACAAGAACACAGGCTCGACGTGTTGGAGACAATGTGGCTCAATGGAGGCAAATCATTTTCATATTTTCTGGGACTGCTCCAAACTGAGTTTATACTGGAAAGGTATTCATAACTCATTAAGCACTGTATTTAAGTCTCAAATACCCCTGAACCTGGAGACCCTTTATCTGGGCCACGTTTTGTTTGTGAGACAGAGGAGTGATATAAAGCTGCTGCAGGCCCTCTTGGCGGCAAGTAAAAAATCTATCACAAGGAGGTGGCTAAATCCAGTACCACCTACCTTGGATGATTGGTATGGAATAATCTTTGAAATATTTAAAATGGAAAAGTTGACTTACTCTTTGAGGATCCAAAAGGGCAAATTTTACCAGATTTGGAATAAATGGATCGAATTTATAACCCCAATAAGAGCAGACTTTGTATGACTCCACTGACCTTTTTTTTTCTCTTTTCTTCCTTTCCTCTTCTTGCTGAGAATACTAAGAATGTAATGTAAGCTCCCTTGGTTCTAATGTATATAGTTATGTTTTTAATATTGTGTGAGACAGGCATGCCTCTTTTCGTGCATATGCATATACACTGTACATGTATATTGAAACAGGAAAAACGTTTGGGATAACTATCTGTGAAGTTTGATATACACTGTAAAAAATCCTTTTCCAAATAAAAAGAAAATAAAAAAATAAAAAAAAGAAATTATCTTGATGGAGGGGTCCGTGGCCCGAATGCACCCGGCCAGCTGTGAGACCCTCAGAGCGTGGGATGCGGCTTACAATTTAGTTAAAGATAAGACATAGCGTGACCGACATTAACTTTGTTTTTATTGTTTTGGGGGAAAGAGATCAGGGGTGGTGGGTCTCTACGGGTCGCCTTGGGAAGGGAGAGGGGACATAGGGTTTTGCATTAGACCTAGAATGATGGTTTTGTATATGTACCTGTGTATGGGGGGAGGGGGATGTATAAAAGGGATAAAATGAATGATATGTAACATTTTTCTCTATACCTTCTCAATAAAAAAGAATTGATCACAAAAATCACAATTTGTCCACTTTCAGAGTTAAATGTGAAAATGCATTTTGAAGAAGTAAAGCACATCTTTTATTAATGTTAACCCTGGAACAAATGGACCTGTATTTAAAGTTACAGAGGCATGTGAATATTACTAAAAAAAAAAAGTGGCTTGATCTGCATCAGTCCAAGATGTTTTCAATGGCATTATCAGAGCAGGCTTCAAATAGTTGAAGCATATGCAGGGTTCAATG
This sequence comes from Adelosebastes latens, assembly GCA_916700685.1. Lineage (NCBI taxonomy): Eukaryota > Metazoa > Chordata > Actinopteri > Perciformes > Sebastidae > Adelosebastes > Adelosebastes latens. The sequence goes on along the minus strand of CAKAKR010006994.1, from coordinate 3,680 downwards.
CTGGGAAGCGGCGCATCCCCTCGCGATAAAAAAACGCTGCAGTGGACACGTACCATGAGGGCTCGCTGTGCCGTCTCTCCCAGCGGGGAGGGACGGTCCCCTGCTCCGGGCACGACTCTTAAGCGGGGCGGACTGTCCTCAGTGTCAACCCACCCGTCTTGAAACACCAGCCCCGTCTCGTTTACCGTGATGCTTTGTGGGCGAGACAACCAACACGTTCAGGATTAAATTGTTTCCTAGAGCACAGTGATGGAAGATGTTCTCAGATCTTTTACTTCAGTAAAAGTAATACCACAGTGTAGAAATACTCTGCAACAAGTAAATGCCCTACATTCAAAATGTTACTGAAGTACAAAAGTATTAGCATCAAATATATACTTAAAGTACCAAAAGTAAAAGTAACCTACTCATCATGCAGAATGGTCCATTTCACAATAATATATATTATGGTTCATCATTGTAATATAATGATTGATGCCTTAATGTGTTCATCACTTCAATGTTGCAGCTGGTAAAGGTGCTCATTTTAACTACTTTATATGCGTAATAATGATGTACTACTTAATAATACACCGCAGTTTATTAGTATTAAGTAACTGAATCTGCACATAGCTAGTATCTAATATCGTCAAATAAATAAATAATTGAAGTAAAAAGTACAACATTTCCCTCTGAGATGTAGTGGAGTAGAAGTGGGCTATAAAGTTACGTCAAATAGAAATACTCAAGTAAAGTACAAGTACCTCAAAATTGTACTTAAGTACAGTAGTTGAGTAGCCTACAGTCCACTACTGCTAGAGCACAACATTGTTTGCAAGAGCACAAGATCTTTTAATAGATTTAGTCTCTTAATTTTGCTTTCAAAGTGCACCAGATTGATGCATTTAATTTTAAAATGTACAAAATGTTCTGCCCTTAGAGCAAGGGTTCTCAACCTTTCATAACTTGAGGCCCACTTCTGATTGTTAAAAACATTCTGGGGACTACCTTCCCAAATAAATGACAAACTGGGATATAAATATGTGTTATTGTGCCACCGTCAGGTGTAATGACCCACATAAATATTCAGCTTCCCCTCACCCATCACTCCCTGCCATTATGAATCCAAACTATTCGGGGTCATATTTCCTCACCACACACTTTTACTGGTTTCAAAAATTGCTCGATTTTGTGTCCATGCATCTGTTACATATATATCTGTAAAGGGGAGACTCGTGGGTACCCATAGAACCTATTTTCATTCACATATCTGGAGGTCAGAGGTCAAGGGACCCCTTTAAAAATGGCCATGGCAGTTTTTCCACGCCAAAATTTAGCGTAATTTTGGAGCGTTATTTAGCCTCCTTCGCGACAAGCTAGTATGACATGGTTGGTACCAATGGATTCTTTAGGTTTTTCTAGTTTCATATAATGCCAGTATCTTCACTCTAGCTTTAAAAGTGAGCCCGTTACAACCTCTGAAATACAGAATAGCAGTTAATCTAAGCATTTGGCAGTACCTTCGCGGCCCACTAGGTGGCTCTCTGAGGCCCAGTGGTTGAGAATAGCTGCCTTAGAGGGTCCGATGTCAGGATGATGGTACCACCTCCACCTCATTTTGAGCCAGGAAAAACCCTGATATGAAAACATATTTCTTCACAGTTTCATTTTTATGTTTTAAAAAGATGGAAATTCTATGTTACCTACAGAATACTGTGACATACTGCAACATCTACATCATTCAACTGTAAATTAGCAACATAACTTAACAATGACTTTGTTCTGTCTGTGGTGTTAGTGACAGCGTTTCTTACGCCGATTCACAAGAGTTCTGATTTATATTTTTATTACAACTGCATCTTGTTTATTCTACAGTCCTCCAAAATGTCTGATCTGTAAAAAATACTGCACAAATGAGATGTGTTATTTATGGATTGTGTGTTTTTTTTAATTCATGAATCATTAGTATAATTTTCATTGTTTACGATGTAGCTAAAAACATTTCCACTGCACACACACTGGTTGTTGTTTGTGTATTTATGCCTTGGTTTCTTTAGCTATAGCTTTTTAATTTCATCCATTTCAGTTGTCACAACATATTGTTCTTCCAGTGACCCTCTTTTCAAAGGGTCACAGTCGATTCTTGTGTTTCCATTTAAATATTTAATAGCCAGTACAGCTGATGTAAAGATTAAGAACAATTCTGTTCAAATGTGACTTTCACAAAATGTAATCTTGTTTAAAACAACCAACAGAAGGAGATCAATGTACCTCCCTGCACGACTCTTATGTGAAGAAAGGTCGAAGTTTTACAATGCCGTTCTGTTTTCTTCAACGCTTTTAGATTTCTGTTCTGTTATTGGACCTTATTATGATTAAAATGTACAAATGGTGAAAATGAATACATTATCACACAGTGAGTAATTGAGTGGTTTATTTACATGTGAATGATTATTCATTAATCACTTCAAAGTTATGTTTTTCTTATTACTTATTACGTGATTTTTTTTTTTAAACAATTCAGATTTAAGGATTTAAATCTCCCCCTTATGTCCATTAATGTACCATTTATTAATGTATATATATTTCTATTATTATTACAGCTATTATTACTGATATTTCTGTTATCACTCTATTACATCCACTGCTATTGATTATCGTTATTAGTCCTATTTGTATTACTACTTATAGCTGTTTTGCTATTATTGTGGTTGCTGTGCATTATTGGTGCTATACCCTGAATGTAACCACTGTATACATCTCTTATACTGTAACCAATGCAGCCTGAATACACATGGCCTGTACCTTGGACTGTCCAAGTACAGTATGTACTGTGTTCTTCCTGTACTGCACTGAAATGAAAGAGCAGTAGTATATTCCACAGGTTACTTTAGAAAGAGGTAATTATGTACAAAATGTGTACTGTCGGATAAATGCATATCAATCAGCTCACTGTGACTGTTTCCAGGGAAACCTTAGAAACATAACTAGACATTAAAACAAGTGCATTAAACCTAGACATTAAACCTCTGCATTGCAATTTATTGCTGGTTTTACAAACACTAAATCACTAATCCCGTTATTAATTCTTCTTAAAAAAAACTTATTAGTAAGGTAAAAAAAACACAGAAGACTGCTAAATAAATCAGAACGATATGGGAGTGTAAGAAACCAACCAACATGAATGAAGAATATGTGACAACATGTTTTATCTCCCTTGATTGTCCAAAATGTCAGACTGTACGTTTTTGCCATAAATATACAGTGACCATTACTGCAGAAATGTTTCCCCCTACTCTTAGAAAGCCAACAGAAATCACCAACAAAATGAATATGAATAATTAGGGCCATATCAATGCCAAAATCATATCAATCGATTAAAATATTTAATTGCGAAAGGGAGATTTGTCAAATATTAAATCCTCTTATCAACATGGGAGTGGACAAATATGCTGCTTTATGCAAATGTATGTACATATTTATTATTGGAAATCAATTAATAACACAAAACAATGACAAATATTGTCCATAAACCCTCACAGGTACTGCATTTAGCATTAAAAAAGGCTCAAATCATAACATGGCAAACTGCAGCCCAACAGGTAACAACAGCTGTCAGTGTGTCAGTGTGCTGACTTGACTATGACTTGCCCCAAACTGCATGTGATTATCATAAAGGGGGCATGTCTGTAAAGGGGAGA
>CAKAKR010006990.1:0-13462 GCA_916700685.1 Adelosebastes latens | reverse complement strand
CTTATCTTGCTCCTGGCTTCAAGGATATCCAATTTTGATATCTTTTAATGTCTGTCTATATACTGCATGTCTTTTTTTCTTTGTCTCTCTATGCTGATTGACAATTAAGTTCTGGTATAATTTACTCTAATAAACATGACTTTATTAATCCATTCACATTGTTTAGAAGAAGAAGATTTATTTACTTTATTAATCCCCGACGGGAAACTCATTTTTTTCACTCTGTTATATACAAGATACACATATACACATATGTGTGCTCGGCCACCGTGTAACACCGGTAACACCAACTACCGAGGCACACCTAGGTCATACCATACAGGTGTATTGTTTGCACACACATTGTATGTACTGCACATATTCTGTTAATAAAGTAAAAATAGAAAAAAATAGCTACTCTAGTTGGTGGGCTAACCACCAACACTAGGCAGCTGGGAACATGCTACTGGTAACAGTCGGAAACAATCATTGATGTATCAAGATTGCTTTCGAAGATGGCACCCCATTTATTCCTCTCAAAGTTACTCCTCACACATGACTGGGATAAAATAATGAAATTATTGTATATTTTATATTATATCATATTAAATTATATTGGACCAAATTCTGATAATACGAAGAGCTACAACTTATGAAGTGTGCATCGCTGAAGTTGCAATACTGTGTGTGTGTGTGTGTGTGTCAATACACAAAAAATTGCCTCACAGTCCATCACTGTTCCTGTGGGCTTCAAGGACAAAGTTCTTTATTTGTCACTTGTCAATTCCAGCAAAGCAGTCATTGGCGATGAAAATCTCTGGTCTCAGGTTCCTTCAGCAATGCTCATAAAATATGTATATATATATAAAAGGGGAAATCACACAAGTAAAAGCAAAAAAAAGTAAAAGCAAAATGATAAAATTATAGGGCTTGAATATAAACATAAGTAAATATAAAATAGTAATGTAAATGTAAATTTGTAATTTAGTTGATGACAGTATTCCAGCTGGGAAAACTGAATGTAAACAGGATGTAGTATGTATATGCATGAGAAGTAATATATGTACACAGAGGTGTAAACAGGAATATAGTACGTATAGAGAAGTAATACACGTTTTTTTCGTGGAGCAACTATACTTTCCCAGAGAAAGTTAAATAAAATCGGATTGTACAACACAGTTTATAAGCTACGTTAGTTCTTCCTCGTTGCCTGAAAGGTCAGGACTGTCAAGGAGGTTTGCTATTGGTCAACAGCGTGAGTTTCACCTGTCAAAGTTGAACACGAAGCACAAAGGTTTGCATGGATTTGCTTCGCCCTTGCAATCCTTGGAATCGATTTAGCTGCAAACTTTAGTTTTTAACTGCCGGTACGACTGGGCCTTTGGTTTTTAATATGACGACATTAACGTTGACATTCCCACAAATTGTTGCTCGCAATGTCACTGGTGCATTGCCTGCATATTATCCAGAAAACATCATCTTCAAAGCACTGATTAATATGTAGAACTCCCCCAGCCTCCCAGACGGAGAGCTGCTCCCTCCACCAGAACCGGCACAGTTACAGTACCGTGAAGAGAGCGCGGTTATGAAATGCCACATTGAATTTGGGCATTATGTTGAGACACTGGAGTTTGCCAAGCTCTGTGGGATTTCTAACGTAATGAAAAAAAAAAAAAACTGCTGCTCACCATGGCCTGTCTCATTTGGCCCCCGTGTCCGTTTCCCATAATGCCAAGCTACAGGGAGTCGAGTGCTCTGAATGGTCCTCTCCCTCGGATCTAATGTGTGCCCCCACGCTGTTGTCACAATGACTTAGCCGTTACCTGGTGAGAGGTGCTAAACGTCACTTAGGCTCTCTCGCAACAGAAGGTGGGTGGGGTGGCTGCCTCCCAGGGTACACCACGTCACGCCGTTGAAAGACAACTTACTATTTTTGGATGTGAAACAAACGAGAACACGCACTTCATACATGCATCTGTTTTTCCTGTCCTCATCCGTCTTCCTCTCCTTGCCAGACATGCTCTCATACCCGCACGCTCTGCTCGGTGGAGCTCTCTGCCTGGGTCCACTTCAGCCACGCAACATCCTGAATGATGGCTCCCTCAGCAGCACTCTAAATGACTGTGCCCATAACCATTAGAAAATATGGAACACGAGCGCTAAGCTAGCGTTGAGAAACATACACTGCCGATTAATCAGGGAGGGGGGGCCTTTCCCCTCGCTGACGCTGGCTGCTGTATTACACGGGCACAGGGGACAGCTCAACGCTGAGGAGGCCAATAAAACAGCACATTCTCTTGGGGAAGCCAACGCTAGCAGGCCATCCGCCGCCACCGGAGCCCCGGTGATGTACTGGGCCATTAAAGCCCAGCGACACCCGATACTGGATGCCTGTAGGGGGGGGCAAGCGGGTCTGCCTCTCATCTCATGCTTTTACAATCCGGCTAATTTTCTAGGGAGGAAATCTATGTGCAGGGTTCAATTCTAATGAAGTCAGGAACATTTGCGTGAATAAGCCGGAGAAATATAACTCCATATCCTTATGAGTGTTGTGGGACGCTAATTGTTGAAGGTAAAAATGACATCGATTCAAATGACGTTAGAGAACTCTTTGCAGCTTTCAGCGTTAATTGTGATTACCTGTTTTGAGGAAGCTCTATTTGAGGATCTTTTTTTTTCTTCCCCCCTTTCAGTTTTACTCCAAGTGGAACACAAAGCAAAGGAAACTGCTGGGATTGTTTTTAAGTTAACAACATGGCCCACTGCCTAACAAGGAGCTTGGGGGAATAACATGTTAAGTGGAGTTGTGAGCTAGAGTCCTGCACTGTTGAGTTGATGTTTATTGGCCACAAACAGCCAGGCACAGACTCTCTACCTTATCCTGCACATGAAAGCCTGGCCCGATTTCAAAGTTTCCAAAGAGAGCACAGTCTGCAAAACACCTGCGAGATAACACTCGGGGAGGATTAAACTGCCATTTGACTCTCTCCCTCTCTCTCTCTCCCTCTCCCTTTCCTTTTCTCCCCTCTACCTTTCTCCCCCCTCTCCCTACTCTTTTCATGTGTGGAGTCTCTTAAAGACTGCGACCGTGGCATTCCTGCCGGCTCCAAAGGCCGACTCGCCGATATCATTCAGAAGTGAGCCCCTCGGATTTGTTTACTTAATCCAATATTTATGCTCTGTGTATGTTAGCGAATGCAAAACAGTTTGTGCCTCCAACAAACAAGACACACGGTCCCCAGATAAATGCGCAGGAATGGTTGGGGAGAAGAAGAAAAAAACAGAAATGGGGAAAATAAGAGTATTAAGAGGGAAATTCTGCGAGGAATGTTTGCGGCTCACGGTAAAAGCAGATAGCCGGAGTCGACCCTGGGTGGAATTACCATGGCCGGAAAGTTAAATGTGTTCATCTCCACTGTTCCATTTTTTACCACTGCTTGTTGACAAATGGAGCGCACGGGTCTGGCCGGAGCTTAGTCAAATTGCAGTAGTGTAAAATCACATTAAGCAAGCGCAAAATTATGCACACATATACAGTATATATCACGTGACCAGATTTGTCTGTCTGCATGTAAAAATAAATGGAAATGCAACTTAAATTTCCACAAAGGGGGATTGTTAGGGATGCACCGATTTATCGGCCGAACATCGGTATCGGCCGATATTTGCGTCGTTGACTGCCATCGGCAGATGTCATCTGATTTGCTGACGGCAGTCAACAAAGCCGATGTTTATCTGTCGGGTTGAATCAATTTTGCGCCGGCTAAATGTTGGTGTTTGTGGTCGGTCTCAGACAACAGTAACCAGCTGCTAGTCCGGAGAAGAAGGCACTGGCTGGACACGACTCGACTTACAAATAAAAGTAAAAGAAAAATTTGGCCGTATGGGAGTATTACATCGTCTCTGAGAAAGATCAGCGACAAGAACGTTGTTTTAAGCACTAAAACATGTTAATATATGATCAAGTAAGTAAGAGCCAGCAGAGCAATTAAAATCTATGCGTTGGAATCACTGCTTATGTTTTACATATACATTTAATTTATGTTTCACAAAACTAATATAATTCAGGGCTGTGTAAGTACTGAAACATTCTTCTCATTGAGTAGGTAGTTGTATAGCAGCTGAAAATGTTTTTGAAGCTGTTATTATAATATTTTCCATGTGCAAGACGGTTATATTAAAAGTTGTTTCACAAATTTGTATGATTGAATGTGTGCTCATTCAAAGGCTGAATGACGTTTAAACAGCTCAGTTATTTTTTTTATAATGAACAGGGGTCTCATTTATAAAACAGTGCGTAGGATCCACACTAAAAATGTACGTGCGCAAAAAAGCCGAAAATGGCGTGCGACAAAAAAAAATCAGACTTATAAAACTGTGCACACCTGCAAGCCACAGTCCACCTGGAAATGTGCGCACATGGATCCGCCTCATATTTCGCCCTCTATTCGCCCACATTCAATGATGGTGAGACAGCGCTGATGAGATATGAGTGGAATTTGATTTGAGATTTGAGTTGGTTTATATCTTTTACATTTGTAAGGTGCTTATAGAATAGTTATGGCTCACTAGCACAAATCTCTCACATTTAATGTCTACAGTCTGGCTTCAATTCACCACCTCACCATCTGCGTCGCCAGTCTCCCGCCTCCATAACGTTGCGTACGCATGAGTCAAAGTTTCCGTACCGGTGCGCATATTCTCCCGTCAAGTTTGTTTTTATAGATCAAAACTGTTGCGTGGGAAGTGGCGTACGCACATTTCAGGCCCCGTTTTGTGCGTACGCAACGAAAACCCTGGCACAAAAGGGGAATAAATAACAGCAAAACCAAATTAAACAAAAACATTGGTATCGGCCCAGAATTTTGCAACCGGTGCATCGCTAGTGATCATTCTTTACAGCTCAGGATTGAGAGCATAAACTAATCTAGCAGTCACTATGAGGGTGATGCTACAACCCCCTCGGGGAAACGGTCCATAAAAATATCCTCCATCACTTTGATCTCATCTGATTTTCTCACAGGGAGCCGTGTGTCTGATCGCCGCAGCTCTCGCCATATCCACGCCTAGCCATGATGTTCTCCCAGAGGGGAGCATCGGGATGTCTCCTCTCTGCGCCCTCCATGCCCAGATGAATTGGTCAAAGGCCTCATCTGCCGCTGATCTCCCAGCAGCCCACGCCCAGAAGACATTTATGGACGCGCTGCCTGGCAGGAAGCCTCACATGACTCCGAGGGAGAAAAGGCAGGACCCCCTGCTCTGGCTGTCAGTGATTCAACCGCAGCCTGGCTGGCAACTAAACACTACCATTTGTTCCAAACAAGACGGGCCTACCCGCAGACGACATATTGCTGTATATGTGGATAATGTGGTCATGCAGCATTTCTCTTTAGGCAAAATTCATCATATTTAGTCAAGGCTGGTTATAACACGTTTAAGTGTTTCTACAAAGTCCGCCCAAGGCTCCATAAGTGTGGGTCTTATCAGCAGTCACATGCATGGCAACAGATAAACCATCGTCTATATGGCACCGCACACACACACACACACTCACACAGTAAAACACATGCACATAAGCAGAAACACAGATCAGTAGTGCAACACGCCGCGTTGGCACATTGGTAATTTATTGATGCATTTGCACACACTTCCTTAGGTGCAACAGCATTATGTTGATACTTTACATATGGAGTAGTGTGCTTTATGATATTGTTTTTATTTGATATTTTATATCAGAATATTTTTCAAAGTTTATACCATGGTACTGATGCAAGCCTGCCGCATTAGGCTGAAATAAAGGTTGTTTGAAGATACATGTAGATGACCTCCCAAATCTCAACATTACGTGATCCAGCTCCTGTCCAGAGGCAGGTTCCAAATGAAAAAATAACATGTAAATGTGAAGCTGTACGAAGATACAAGAAACAGCTATGCAAACATCTTTGAACAAACCACATGCACATATGCCTAGAGGTGCAGCGTGGAGAAGTATGTTTCCGTCTTTAGTTTAAATGCTTTGGATCTGACTAGAACTAATCTTAATTGACCACTAATAGCGCTACGGAGTAATGTTTTTAGGAGTTGTGACGTAGAGATGCGGTGCACATTCCTGCTGCCGATCAGCAGTCGGCGGCACATGAAACATGCAAAGAAATGTAATAATGCACAAACAAAGGCAAGGAAGAAGGAGACTGTCAGCTAGCAAACATGGAAGTAAACAGTGCATGATTCAAAATATGAAAAAAAAATCTGCTTGGCATTTATTTTCTGTTTTATTTACTGTTTTGTAAATGTGCTTTAAACACACAGTGTGTACTCTGTATCTATCCTGTGCGGATGGCGGGACCACAGGGGCTGGAAATCTGGTGTTTCAATTTATTTTATTTATTTATTTATTTATTTATTTATTTATTTATTATTATCATTATCATTACTATTACATTAATTTTTTACATTCACATCAGGTATTATCATTAAATGTCTACTATTTATTTTGATTCATAAATTAAAAATATATATTATATTTTTATTTTATAATATTTATTTATTCATTTATGTTTATTATTATTATTATAACTTTTTCTTCTCTTTGTTTTTGAATGGTTTGTTTTTCAATTGATAATTACTATCTGTTATATGTAAATATTTTATTTGTTGTGGTCTTTTTTACAAGGAAATAATAAAAAGCATTATTAAAAAAAAATCGGCTTGGCAAATCTTTTATGATAATGGAAATGACTTAAAAGTGTGCAAAGTGTCTTTCCAGAAACAATGTCCAAGTTACTTTGGACAATCCATAGACCTCATTATGAACAATTATACATACTTATATATTATTTAAAATTAAAGAAAATAACAGTGGCTGTTGAAGTTTTTTTCTATCGTATCGGGGTGGTGGCAGATATCTAAGAGACATATCTCAAAATCTGCCCACATAAAGTCATTCTAATAAAGCTATCTGCAAGGCTGGATAACATTAGAGGTAAATGAGATGTTCTCTTTTAATTTGGGTGAACCAACCCTTTAAACATCCCTGATCATTACCTTATATGAATACAAAAACAACTCAATCCCTTTAACAGCTCCCCCCATTTACTTTTCCATGACCTCAGGCATGATGAGGTAGAACGCTGTGTAGACTTAAGCTAAATGAGTATTGAGGGCATTATTTATCATCAAAGGGGCTTTCTAATTACACTTGATAGTTCAACATGTCGAAGAGAACACCGAGAATATGAACTTTAGCTCGTATCGCCAATCTGTGTAGCCGAGGCAGAATTAAGGATTGGCCCCGCACATAATCACTTGGCACAGGCAATTATAAATATAATTAGAATATTAATTAGAATTTCTCGTTAGTGCACCCTGTTGTTTTTTTAGGAAATTAGTTTAATGATAGGAAGGCCTCTGGTTGTCATCCTCCCTAGTGGGGGGCACAGTTTGCCCCGAGAGCAAGAGTCACGGCCCGGGGAAAGTGACAGAGCTCACTGGGAATATGATCAAGAGGAAGAAGAAAGGGAAAATCAAACAGAGATTAGGTGGAGTCAATATAGGATCGGGCAAAAAGGAGACGCAACGACTGGGGAGTGGCACGTTTAAGTGTGAGCTAGGGGGGGTGTTTACATAGTTAATGTTTAACCCAGATTTGTAGGCATGACATTACTACACCCTATTATGTCATCATCTGAATCAGGGGCAGAACAATGTAGCTACGACTGGGTATCGGTACTCGATACCGAAATAACCCAGTACCAAGTAGTATCGAAACTCTCCAGTCCAACAATACCTGCAATCAATCCTTTTTATGCCCAGATCTAGAAGAAAATGACTATATGGCGCGTGAGCGAGCGAGCAGGGAGCATGTGCAGAAAGATTTTTTTTTTTTAAAAAGTTATCTCAAGCTCCAATTTCTCCTCGGTTCTAAGAATGCCCAAGCGAGCCCGACCATGTGTTTCAGACTTGTGTGATCCAAGCATTTCCAATAACTCCATAGTGTTGTGAAGTCCAAAAGTCAACAGTTATGGAAAAAAAGATAGATGTAATCATTTACAAAATTTACAACCTGTTTTTAATCTGACGAAATATTGTGCTTCAATCCATATTTGTTGGTGTTTAGCCTTTCAAAAGCAACATTTTCAATGCGGTTTGTTCTCCCACTCGCCAAACATAAAGGACACACTTGTATTGACGGGGAGCATGAGCAGAAGGATTTTGGATGGAGCGCAGAGCGGATTTTTTAAAAAATGTTGGAGCGTCGCCTCATCTCCATCCCGCTCTAATTTTACTCCGGTACTCCTCACACCATGAGTTTGAAGCATGCCCGAGTAAACCGGACCATAATGTATCTGTGTATTGTGTCAGACTGGTGTGATCCAAATATTTCCAATAACTCCAGAGCATTGTAAAGTCCAAATGTCAACAGTTCAAAAACAACATTTTCACTGCGGTAATAAAACGGTTTGTTCTCCTGCTCACCGCACGCAAAGGGGCGCCCTGTATTAACGTAGCGGTCTAGAAGGAATCATACAAAACTGATGAGTTATATTTATTAAAGAGAATCAATTTCATAAAAAAAAAAGAAAGTCTCATTTAATCTCATGAATCACTTTATTCAGCTTGGGAACGAACAGCTCCGTGAGCTAGCCAGTGGGGGACACACGCAGCTTCCATTCACATGATGGGTATTGAATGAAGTACTGGTATCACTTTAGGGGAATTGGTATTGGTACTTGCATCGTAATGTTTTTAAACTATACCCAGCCACATTATGTAGCTCAATGCTTTATGAACTTCCTGCCACTAACATACGCTTTCAGAGTCCTGCTCTAAAGCAAATCTCATTTCTCTTTCTGCATACATTCTTTAATTTAGCTCCGTACTCTTGTTATCCACCATATTTGATTTTAGTCCGAGACCATTCTGCATCCCACAGGACATGGTGTTGTAAATTCATTTAGAGTGGGATCTTTCAATTAGCCCTGGCCTGTGTTTGTCTACAGAATATTAATGCTTCCATCTATTCCCACCAACCAGTTGCAGCGTGTTGCATTGCAGAAGCAGGAGACCTATTCATTTGACGGGAAGGTTAGTGAATAATCAGCAACAGGCTCGCCATGACACCGGATTGCACTGGGGCCAGGTGCTCCGGTTCACAAAGTTATCTATTAACCGAGATCAGCATTCAAATTTATTCCGCTGCCACAGCTGCCATTCCCACGGTCATCTCGCAGTCGCCGTGTAGACCCTCTGCATGTTTATCATCTCTCCGTCCCTCAGTCTTTATCTCTCGCCGTCTCGCTTGTTCTCATTTGTTATTTTTCCTCCCCCCCCCCCTACCTCCTCCCTCCATCTTCATTTGATTGAAAGTCCCAAATAAACAAAAGCAGAGAATTCAAACAACAGTTGCGACACCGGATGAGTTCATGAGATGCCATGCATATTAAAATGCCGTGTTGACAGCCACAGTCGTGGGACGCAAAGTCCTAGTTTGTGCAGCGTGTCTCCGTACTGATAAATAATTTGCCTCCCCAACTTTCAATGCTGTACTGTTAATTTATAAATAAAGTCCCAGTCACGCGTCCCATGATGTGTGTGTAAGCTGTCAGTGCATGCAATAAGGCCACCTCCATATGCAACACCCCGGAATCCATATGGGTTATATCTTCACACTTGTCAGATTGAGCCTCTGGAACAGCTTTTTTTTGTAACCTACATGCAGCACAATAACATGTCAGGCATCAAAGCAATCCCACTGGCTATCCAAGGAAACGCATTTCACTTCAAATCAGCCTGCACACAAACATTTTTACAAACCCTTCCATTTGACTCCCTTTGAAAAATATATCATCGTGTTTGACAAATAAACCCACATGGGTAAAAAAAAAGGTGCACCCGTCCCCCTCTGTGTGAGAGCATTGACTGTGGCGATTGCCAATTTGCATGAGTGACTTGAGGTGTCTAAACAGTGAGGAAATAGAGCGCTGCCTATTATAGCGTGCTATTGATACCCCTGCCTTGTGTTGCCTCCTCTGAGCGCAAAGAAACGCCTTTCATCTTTTGTCAGGGCGCACAATGCTGCTTGTATTGTGGTGGATATTTTTTTTTTTTTGCAAGCAGGAAAGCTGAAATGATGAGATGTTCCAATGTGCCATTGTATGTTTTTCCATCAAGTTTCCATATGTAGCAGACAAATGACTACACAGGCTTTCACCGCTGCAAGAGGCCGTTCTCTGGGCGCCGCAATTCCCCTTTTTTACATATTCGGGAAATGCAAGCTGAATGATGCAAGAATGAATGATAATGCTCTTGCTTCGGGGCAGTGTGCTCTGCAGCATCATGGAGCACATCCCAGAGTATTCAGCTGCTTCAACTGGGGAAACAAAAAGAGGTCGCAGCCAAAGAAAAGAGCGTCCAACTGCCTTTCACCACCTCCCACCTCCCAGTAAATGACAGTTGAGACCTTGCCCATGGAAAATGCCAGGTAGACAGAGAATAGAGAGGGAGAGGAGGATGGGGGTCTCAGGTGTGCCACACTCACACTGCCCATTCATCTACACATGGTTGGGATTTCTCTATTCTTGCACATGCATTAGGGCTGTAAAAGTTAACGCGATAATAACGTGTTCTATAACGCAAATTTGTTCTAACGCCACTAATTTCTTTAACACATTAATCTAAGGAATCCAGTGGTACCTACCATGTCATACTAGCTTGTCGGGAAGGAGGCTAAATAACACTCCAAACTCAAGGTCAAGGGGTCCCTTGACCTCTGACCTCAAGATATGTTCTGCTTATACTTCCATGTTGATACGAGTATTAAATACTTGAGAAATCTTCCTTTAAGGTACATTTTGAACAAAAAAAAATGGGCCATAAATTGACAATTAATTGGCGATTAATCGCGATTAACTATGGACATCATGCGATCAATCTCTATTAAATATCTTTATTTTATTTTCAATTGGCAGCCCTAATATGCATAAAAACTGTACACGCACAGCTACGGCAAATGTGGTAAGTCCAAGTTACACCACTTTACAACAAATATTTCTAATAATTCCAGAGCGTTGTAAGGACCAAAAATCATAAGTTATGGAAAAAAGATAGACGTAATCATTTCCAAAATTCACTACGTCAATGTTTTCACACAACAAATTATTCTGCTTCCATCCATATTTGTTGCCGTTTAGCCTTTCAAATACAACATTTTCATATTCAATGCTAAACCATATTTATAAGCACAACATTATGCCTACATCCTATTGTGTGATGAAGAGACTGCCATCATATCATCTGGGGGCCATCTGAATCAGGGGCGGAAATATGTGAATATGGCTGGGTATCGGTACTCGAGGTATCGACTGAAATAACCCGGTACCGCTTAGTATCGAAACTTCTCCAGTCAAACAATACCTGCCATGGATCATTTTTATGCCCAGATCTAGAAAAAAAATGACTATTTGGAGCACGAGCGAGGGGGGAGCGTGAGCAGAAGGATTTTGGATGGCGCGCAGAGTGGATATTTAAAAAAAGTTATCTCCCGCTACATCCCGCTCCAACTTTGCTCTGGTACAGCTCAAACCACGAGTTCGAAGCATGCCCGAGCGAGCCCGACCATAATGTATCTGGCGGCTACGTAGGATTGTTTCAGACTTTTGTCATCCAAACATTTCCCATAAATCCAGAGCATCCTGTAGTCCAAAAGTTAACAGTTGTTGGAAAAAGATAGATGTAATCATTTCCAAAATGCACAACCTGCATCGTAATTTTTTGAACGATACGCAGCCCTATTAGGTAGCACTTTTACCGTTTGCCTTTGTATTCTATTCCTAATATGTTTGGCTATCCTGAAGAATTGTTAAAAACATGTATGATTGTATGGCTTCTCATGCATCTTGCATGAATCTTCCCTTGCCTCTAGTGGTCGCGCCATTCACGAGTCTCAGCAATAATCTTGATGACTACAACAAAAATAAGACACAGGTCTCATGAAACCAGAATTTCTCTTTGAGTCTAACAAAATTAACACAGTTTCTAAAGAATGAGCAAAATCGATATCAAACCCTACCATGTAGACACGGGAGTGGGCCAATTGAAAGCAACCTTGGAACTCCATTGTTTGAATAATGCACTACTTGACCGACCTCATCATATCGCTGCACTATGACCCTGTACATCAAGGTGGTGATAGGTGAAGTGGAGGCTGTTAGCAGCCTCTCCTCCTCCTCAACCCGTCACCCAATCGCTCATAAACCCCTTCCTCCAGTTTGTAACTGGAAGTAGCTGTCTGCATGTTGACCTTGCCATGCTCCATTGATTTGGGTACTCGGAGCTCAGGTTGTCTGCATTTATTAAGACGGGAAGCGGATTGGGGGGGTCGGTTTGAGTTGACGGGTCTGACACCAGACACCAGGTACCTTCCCCCGATGCTCTCAGGTCTTCTGACACAAGTCTAATGGGCTCTGACAGGCTCTCTGAATGGAAAATGTTAATGACCGAGTATGTTAGCGAGATGTTACTAGCGCTAGCTGATATTATCAAAGGGTTTGGGGGGGGCTGGGTGGGATTCTAGAAGAGGACTGGATATCCAAGGTCCACGATCGCTCAGGATGTGAGAGATGAAGGTGAACAAAGGGAAACACAATACGATGTGAGAGAAGAAAGGAGAAAATGTGTGTGTATTTGCTGCAGGCATAATAATATGCAATTATGGGCTTTCAATTGGTGCGTTTAGTCCATTTTTGATGGATTTTAATGTGTAGCAGTAATCAGTACATATTCCATTCAGCAAAAACGGGCTGACTTTGGAAACAAAAGACTTACAATTTTTTGTAAGTTTTGTTATTTTCGGTGGTAGAAAGAATTTTTTTAGCTGCATTTTTTAACAGTTTTACGCCATTCATCATGAAACTGCTGATCTATTTGGCCATTTAATCTGACTTCCCTACGTGACAACATTCAACCTTGAAATCAGAATGTTAAAAGCGCTACCTTAATGAAACCAAAAAAAAGTAATCACAAAATGAGATGACTCTTTGAAAGAGAGTGGCAGTGAGACCAAATACCAACGAGCATTTCCCCCTGGTTTTATGAGAATAGAATAAGCTGATTTACTTTGGGATTTATCCTTGCTTCCCACCTCGCACTTCATTTAGTCCTGTGCATAATTTCAAGAATTTCCAAAAATGACAAAATTACCTCTATGCAAGAAGAAAGGGAGGAAATGGCTCGAGTGTCTTATTCATTTGCGGCATCATTTTGGTAAAATGGAATTTTGTTCAAATTCGCAGTGAGGACTCTGAAATTGCACTTGCTCTTGGGCTTCTAATCAGAAGGGACACTTGAAAGCAGCACAGGCACTGCTCTCTCCAGCCCACAAGTGACCTTAAAAGAGCTAACTCCAATCACTGCAACAGAATTAGCCTCCATATTCAGTACATTCAGGTCCATTTAAATCCAGTTTTCTAAAAGGCAGCTTCCCACT
>CAKAKR010006986.1:0-45946 GCA_916700685.1 Adelosebastes latens | reverse complement strand
TTAAACAGTGTTGGCCGCGGTCGGAGGACGCGGGGGAGACCGTAGCTTTGGTCTCCAGGACCGGAGTCTCTGCTGTACTCTGCTCCTCTGCTCCTCTGCTCCTCTGCCTGCCTTCACTCACACACCGCGCTCGTTCTCACTCTTTCACTCCACTCACACGTGAATGCGCGCACACTCCACACTGCAGAAGAGTTAGTTTAGCTCTGAGAATATCTAGTGAATGTACAGTGGACGTTTGTGCAGAAATAACTGCTGCAGCTCCTCCAGACCAACAGAGGTTTCCCGTGTCTTGTGAAGTGACGGGGCTCCGCAGAGAAACATTATCGTCTCCGACCAAAACTCCGGTGTCTCCCCTGTTCCCTCCGACCGCGGTCGGGAGGCTGAGGCAGGAAAAGCCAACACTAGGATCAGCATTGATTCATAAAGAGACCTTCGTCTGGTCAGCTAACATTACTGCCAAGCAGCTGAAATATAGAGTGATATTGTGGTTTTAGCTGACGTGTGCCGCTCACTGTTTTGACGGATGCTCGCTCACATTCAGGTAGCGTGTGCACACGGGCCAGCGCGAGCACCAGGTGGCTGACTTTCGTTGACTTAACGGCCACAGGTGTCACTGTTAACAAGCAATTTCTGATTCTTACAAACAGTCTTAAGTTTCAGATTTGAATCAGCTGTTCCTCCGTGTCCAGTGTTCACGTCAACTCACATTTTCACTGTACAAATCTATAGTTTTAAGCCCAACCATGTTGTTTTTCTTAAACCTAACTAGGTGGTTTTGTTGCCTGAAACTAAGCAAGTGTTTTTGTGTAATTCCCAACATTAAGCATGTTAGTTTCACTATGTTAAGTTTACTGCAAGCGAAAAGTGATGCCAAGGGGTCTGACAAAGTTGGGATGAGAACGTGTTATTTTTTTTACATGAAGTACATGGTTTGTTTTTTGCACCTGGTTTGATGTCAAGTTTCTTCTTCTGCATCTTGGACCTCCTCCTGGTGAGAGCAGCCACTAAGCCTACAAGTATGGCTCCCATAGCCAGGCCCAGTGGAAGCATCAGAGACAACGAGGGAGTGACAGAGGGTGACGAGGAACCTCCTGAGAATGGGGGGAGTATAGTGATTACATGACACTTCAGTTACAGTGACATTTTGGGAAATGTGCTTTTTTTGCATGACTGCAGAGAGAGTTAGGCGAGAAGCTTGATACCACTGTCACTTTGCTAGAACTGGGAGGAGATTAGTTTATATTAGCATAAAGATTGGAAGCAAGGGAAACAACTAGGCCGGCTCTCTCTGAAGTTAAATAATATGTCTACTAGCACCTGTCAAACCAGCAAACTAGACAACAGAAAATAACTGAACCCAGCCACTAGTCATAAAAAAAATAGGTACAGCACATAACTTCCTGTAAAACCACAAACTCTAATTTTTTTATATTTCTTTCTGTGTATGGATTAAAAAAATGAGATTCAGCATGTTTATTACTAAACTTTAGAGGTGTTGGTCGGCATGTTTTTGAACTTTGGAGACAGACAGACTGGATGTTTCCCCCTAGTCTTTATGCTAAGCTAATCACTTCCTAGCTATATAATTAGCATCGATCTTCTCATCTAACTCCCGACAGTAAAATAAAAAAAGATATTTCCCAAAATTTCAAAGCATTACTTTGAAGGATGAAAGACTGATGGGATTGATCACACATGTATTAAATATCATTAGTTTTTTATAGCAACAGACACTTCACATCTCCACAACAAAAAGATGAATACAATGTGTGGATCAGCAGCAACAAAATACCTTCCCCTACCTTTTTGAATGTGCAAGACCTGAACATTGAAGGTTTTCCTCACTGCATCCACTTCATTAGCTGCAATCTGTGACACAAGAAATGTTGAGCATGAAAGTTTATTCTTGACCCTGGACATTATAGTTTGACAAAATTATCTTACACCTGCATTAATTAATTTTTTTGGCCACTTGGGGGCAGCACAACGACCTGTAAACACAACACTGACATAGTATCACCTTATAAAGTTGATGTAGCAAACGTGTTAGCAAACAGTTTCCCACATAAAAATACATCAATTCATATATATACTGATCAGCCATAACATTATGACAGCACGGGCACCCTGAACGGTTTACGGTAGGGATGTCACGATACCAGAAATCTAGTAGTCGATACCAATACCAGTGAATTTCCACGATTCTCGATACCAATTCGTTACCACGGTACAAAAAAACCCAACAACAACAATAAATCCCATGTAATTCAACACGTACTCTTTTATTAAAAATATCTGAACATTTAAAAAAAACAGAGGCATGTAGCCTTTAAGTAATAAATAAAAAGAATTGATCCATTTTGTTCATTTTGGTGTATCAGCGGCATGTTATCAATCGATAGTCAGACGACGGACGCTACATACTGACCGTGAATGCATCTGGTCCGTCAGCTCAGAGTAGCAGGTGTCACACACAGGACGAGAGAGTTGACAGACCGAGAAATGGCAGAGGATTTGTTGTCGAAGTGAAAAGCAAACGCACCTATTTGGCAATATTTCACTTTTAATCTCAGGGAACCATAACGTTAATGAGGTAATCGCCGTGAGGTGGATGGAGCCGTCACAGCCGGTGTGCACGGAGCAGCGGCGCCAGGTAGACCCCCGCAGCGGAGCCCCGCAGCAAAAGCTCTACCGGAGAGGCCAGACACACCACCACCCGACAGTAAAGATCAGAGTCAGCGCTCTGCACATGTTGACCGTCATCTGTCTTGTAAAATGTCCGGTGTAATCGGTAACACCGGTGTTGTCACAAGTTTATTAACCGGTGGGAAATTTTCCTCACCGTCACATCACTACCAATGACCATTACTGGCATCGTACGGTACCTTCAGTACTGTAGAAAAAGAGTACCGTCACGTTTTTAGAATTTGGGCATCGACTTGGTACCGAAGTATCAGTTCTCATGACATCCCTAGTCTGCGGCTACGCAGCCCCATACGCAACAAACTGCTCCTCACTGTGTGTTCTGACACTTTTCTATCGGAACCAGCATGAACTTTTTCAGCAGTTTGAGCTCCAGTAGCTCTTCTATTGGATCAGACAACACGGGCCAGCCTTCGCTCCCCACGTGCATCAATGAGCCTCAGGTCTGACCCTGTCGCCGGTTCACCGGTTCTCCTTCCTTGGACCACTTTTGGTAGATCCTGACCACTGCAGACCGGGAACATCCCACAAGAGCTGCAGTTCTGGAGATGATCTGACCCAGTCGTCTAGCCAGCACTATTTGGCCCTTGTCAAAGTCGCTCACATCCTTACGCTTGTAAGCGTAACCGCAATGTCGGGTTCTAAGTCTCCGTTTGTTTGTCACCATGAGCTACCTCTTTGACATTCCATTTGTTATTTCATCCAAACATATTGATTAGTGCAGCTTTAAACCAAGGTCAACTTACTCATGTTTTCTAGAGCTTTCAACCATATCTCCTAAAGTTCCATACTTAGGTGAAATAATGACAGTTGGGGCATCTCCATGACACCTGAGGAAACTCAAAGATGTGGTGGAAAGCTCCAGAAAAAAAAGCCAGAAGTGGACCTTGATTAAGATTATTTTGTTAAGAAATGTTGTTTCAAGACACAAAAAAATCAAAGAATAAAAATGTATACAATAGCATAGCCCATATCAAACACATTTTTGAGACTGGTATTTTAATATCACTTATTGAACACAGAGCCCCCCCGAGATTTTTAATATAATAATGCAATCAGTGTCAAATATAGATGAATTATAAATTATTTTACCTCACAGGTGTAATTGGTTCCTTCTTCAAGGCCATTCAGCTGGTAGCTGTGGTGAATTTTGTTTTTGCTGGAATTCTAAGGATATTAAATTAATAGCAAATACAATAATTAAGGTCATGCGGTTATCAAATATTTCTACAATACAAATAACAGAGGCATGGTATTAATGCACTGAATGAAAAGAAAACAGCAAATTATAAAGCTGCAGAAGTTGAAACCACTGACCGGTGTGATGTCTGTGTATTTCTTCATGCCGTTTGCGTAACACAGTGAGAAGTAGCTTGTGATTCCCAGGTTTGGGGGAGCCAGGTTAAAGGTCACAGTGATGGCAGTCCCTTCCTGCTGGACCTCAATATGTTTGGGGTACCAGTCTACAACCAGAGCATGAAATATTGGCAGATGTGAAGCTGATCATCGGAAGAAATATTTCATCACAAGATGGCATTGTTGTACCAGACTAAAGTGTTTTGGGGACAATGAGAAACATTTTCTCTCACCTTTTTTGCACTGCTCAAGACCATTCTTCTCTGCACATGCTGCAAAACCATAATGAGAACATTATTATAGATTCACCATTGTTTTGGCAATAGTCTGACTGAAATATATATGAGGAAAAGTGCAATGTTTAGAGGGCATGATAGAGCATGAGATATCATTATAACTATATGCACTGTAAATAAGGAGGAATTTAAATTTTAAAGGTCCCATATTATGCTCATTTTCAGGTTCATACTTGTATTTTGTGTTTCTACTAGAACATGTTTACATGCTGTAATGTTCAAAAAACTTTATTATTTTCCCCATACTGTCTGCTTGAATATACCTGTATTCACCCTCTGTCTGAAACGCTCCGTTTTAGCTCATTTCAACGGAATTGCAACAGAATTGCGTTGCTAGGCAACAGTTTGGGTCCATGTTTACTTCCTGTCAGCTGATGTTATTTACATACACTGCAACAGGAAATAAACTGGGACACATTTAGAATGTTTACGTTTAAAACCGTGTAATGGTCTAAATATTGTATATTTATGACATCACAAATGGACAGAAATCCTAGCGGCTTGTTTCAAGCGCACAATTTCTGAATACGGGCTGTGTGTATTTCTCTATATATTGAGAGCTTCGATACTTTCACAGTATTTATATAGCACTTAAACCTGCTTTATAATATAAAAGACATAAAAATCTTACTTTTTACAATATGGGACCTTTAAAGGTTACCCTGATTCAAACACCAACATGTGAACTCCAATGAAACTGTATGTGTGTGTGCCTTATGAGATAATATCTAGCCTCGAGTGTAAAAGTCGTCTTACAGCGTGTGGAGAATATCTTGCTGCGGTAGAATTTCTTCCACTCCTCAGGCACTGGCAGAGCCATGACGGTAACAGCATACTGGGACCCGAGGGAGAGGCCGTGGAAAGGGTCCGACTTGTACACCTGCAGAATACAGCAGCAGTCATGACCTTTTGTTGTTGTTTTTTTTAAATGCACTGCACACTTTTATCTGATAAGGTGAAATAAAAGTGATTGACATATGCTTTATTAATGGTTGAGGAGAACGTTTTTAATGTGATTGCTCTTTTTTAAGATATTCAATATATGTTATCTGCTCGTTTGGTAATTTAATCATTTCTTGGCCTCACATATCATTTTGTGCACTTGAGATTCCTTAAAAAAAAAAAAAAAGTGTGTCTTCAGTATAGTGCATTGAAATATTGGCCTGATATGTTGCGTAACAGAAGACTATGGACTTGTTATTAGTTAGTCAGGTGTGCATTAGACAACACAACACTGTTGTTCTGTTGTAAACAGTGGCGGCTGCTGGAAATGTTTCTAGGTCAGGCTGTGCCACATCCAATCAATTTCAGCAAACATCCTGGTATGATTTAATGCAAAAAAGTGAAGGTATCAAAAACACATTACAACTTTTCAGTTAAATAATCAACAATTATGTTATTCAAACAGGAGCAGTAAAGAATGCTTAGAAAAACACAACAGTATAACATGTACTCAGTGGTGGAAAGTAACTAATTACATTTACTCAAGTACTGTACTTAAGTACAATTTTGAGGTACTTGTACTTTACTTTAGTATTTCCATGTTCTGATACTTTCTACTTCTACTCCACTACATCTCAGAGGGAAATATTGTACTTTTTACTCCACTACATTGATTTAATAACTTTAGTTACTTTACAGATTCAGATTATTAAAGGGCCTTTTTGTGACTTTCAGAAATACTTGTTAACAGCGACACCAGTGGCCGTTAAGTCAATGAAAGTCAGCGTCCTGTTGCTCGTGCTTGTGCTCGCTCTACATAGAAATGAACGAGCATGGCTCAAAACAGTGACGAGACACACGTCAGCTAAAACCACAATATCACTCTATATTTCAGCTGCTTGGCAGTAATGTTAGCTGACCAGACGAAGGTCTCTCCATGAATCAATGCTGATCCTAGTGTTGGCTTTTCCTGCTTTAGCCCCTCCGGGGCTGAAGCAGCGAGTAACGTTATCGTGTCCGACCGCAGCCGGAGTGAACAGGGGAGACACCGGCACCCGGTTGGAGACGATAACGTTTCTCGCTGCGGAGCTCCGTCACTTCACAAGACACAGGAAACCTCTGTTGGTCTGGAGGAGCTGCAGCAGTTATTTCTGCACAAACGTCCACTGTACATTCACTAGATATTCTCAGAGCTTCGAAGTCTTCTGCAGTGTGTAGTGTGCGCGCATGAACGTGAGGTGGAGCGAGAACGCGCGCGTTGTGTGAGTGAAGGCAAGCAGGTAGAGGAGCGGTCTGAACAGCGTAGCCACACGCGAGCGCGCATGGGACACCGACCCGGTAGATTTATACGTGTAAAAAGTTACAAATAGTCCCTTTAATACAAAATATAATCAAGGAATAAATGATGTATTATTATAGATTAAACTACCCATCAGTATATAAAGTCATTAAAATGAGCTCCACCTTTACCAGCTGCAACATTAAAGTGATGAACACATTAATGCATCAACAAGTATAATCCAATAATATACATTATTTTGCATAATGTGTACTTTTATGTTTGGTACTTTAAGTATATTCATATGCTAATATTTTTGCACTTTTACTTAAGAAGGATTTTGAATGCAGGACCCTTACTTGTATTTCTACATGATAGTATTGCTACTTTTACTGAAGTACAAGATCTGAGTACCTCCACCACTGCATGTTCTATAATACAATAATAAACATGTAATACAATACTAATGTAATATAACAATATACCATGTAATAGAAATGTTAACTTAATGTGATGCCCCTATTGACCTTGCTTTGTTTGGTAAACCAATAGTGAGGTAAAGTCCCTCGTAAGTTTGTAATATGTAATGTAATATAATGTAATATAATACTTTTCACCTTCATCTCCTGTCAGACATAAAATACATTGCATTTACATTGTCATCACTATCACCTGTTGGAATGGAGCCTGCATGTCTACCTGTGCTAGTGGGGGATTCTGGCCACTGATGAAAAATATGCAGGGCCCATAGTTGAGAGCATACCCAACGGTGGATGATGTCATACACGACGTGGAATGTAAAGTCCTCCAGGACATTCTCATAATAAAAGGATACTGTATATAAATATCAGATTTCCCTTTAGATGTTTAGAGAAAACAAAATGCACAGCTGTTTTCTCTGACATTATTTTCAGTTTTTTGGGAGAATGATGTCACTGTGATCTCACCTAAAATATAGCATCATTTCACAATCACCAGGTCATAATTTGTGAGTACTAAAAGATAATGGCCACTTGTGTATCTTCCTAGGGGGATTTTTTTTGTAAGGCAGTGGGAAAGATTTAGGATCCACGGTCAGTGTATCTTTTGGTCATTTGATTTTCCTTTCACAAACGGATGTTAAAAAACAAAAAATGATGGGTTATTTGATTTTCGTTTTAAAATAAAAAAATTAAAATCTAAATACAAGGCGTTTTTCTTTCTTGGGGTCAAAAAGGGATGAAGTAAACTTAAAAAACGGGTTGATTTTCATTTTCTATGTCTAAAAACTAAAACTAAAATCACTAGAAGACAGAAATGAAAAAACGCCCGTTTTTTCATATTCTGCAACCGGAAGTTGCCATTTACAAAGTAAGAGCGCGTATGAGGACGGTACTGTGTATGAGAGAAAAAAAGTACGGTGCTGCTGTGTAACTGAAGGTGATGGACATGGAGCAGTATGGAGTTTTTTGAAAGAATAAATTAGTGTTTCTCAGGAAAAATTGTGATGGTACTATACTGTACAATACTGAAGTTATTGAATATTTTTCCCATTAAAAATTCACCAAAATTATGCAAAAGCATATTTGTCCAAACTAAGTTGTTGTACAACTATGAGGAGACCATTGATGTGTGAAGTAATTTTGGTGGTACTGCACTGTATTTTATAGCATCTCTTTTCGGCGTTGCACTTTGTAGACGGTCCCTGACCACTCGTCTCACAGACGGCTGCACATAGAGACCAATGTTATGTGTCCAGCTCAGAGGACGGCTCGTTGTTATTAAAATTAGGTTGTAGCTCGTTGTCTACCTCACTACGATTAGAAAGAGCCGTCGTTGGTGTTTTAACAACGTTTCGTTTATGAGTTATTGATCCTGGAAGTTTAATCTGTCAGTATCTTTCCAACTTTACCGAAGTTTTCTGCAGTCATGCTTTTTCCCCTGAGACAAAATCTTTTATTGTTTCAAAAAAATACGTATTGATCCATGTCCATCACATTCAGTTACACAGCAGCACCGTACTTTTTTTTCTCTCATATAGCACCGTCCTCATACACAGCACCGTCCTCATACGCGCTCTTACTTTGTAAATGGAAACTTCCGGTCGCAGAATATGAAAAAACGGGCGTTTTTTCATTTCTGTCTTCTAGTGATTTTAGTTTTAATTTTTAGAAATAGAAAATGAAAATCAACCCGTTTTTTAAGTTTACTTCATCCCCTTTTGACCCTGAGAAAGAAAAACGCCTTGTATTTAGATTACATTTTTTTTATTTTAACATGAAAATCAAATAACCACTCATTTTTTGTTTTTTAACATCCGTTTGTGAAAGGAAAATCAAATGACCAAAAGATACACTGACCACCACTCACTTCTAAAAAAACCAAACCTAAATAGAAATGTATTCATATGAAAATAACTCTTTTATTCTTTAAACTCCAAATTATCTGTGAACATTCCTGAAACTGTGGGAACT
The DNA here is from genome assembly GCA_916700685.1 of Adelosebastes latens. Classification (NCBI taxonomy): domain Eukaryota; kingdom Metazoa; phylum Chordata; class Actinopteri; order Perciformes; family Sebastidae; genus Adelosebastes; species Adelosebastes latens. The sequence continues at coordinate 36,917 of CAKAKR010006986.1, read as the reverse complement.
CTGTTTGTAACAAAGAATTTATATCGTGAAAAACAACATACTAGACAGAAAAAGGCCAAAGGGGCCCTTCTTACCCTTTGAGCATGTGAAGCCGGAAGGGAGACGTTACGGTGGAAGAGAAAGAGCTGACAGGCGACACTAGACCCTCCCAAAGCCTGGAGGGACACCTGAAAGCCTCGCAGGAAGGCGATCCCTGCAGCAAAACACAAAACAGACAAAGTGAAATCAGTGTCATAGATGACAGTGGCAAGCCAACATCCAAGTTGCAGATATGCTCCGATGTAAAATACGTGTATGTGCTGCATGTGCTTCAAGTTCAGTTCATGATAAGTTACGCTTGACAAGAAAATCTGTTACACCGTCACCTGTCTAAACCCCAGTCAAACATGGAATAATCAAACAAGCCATGTCTCCTACTTTGATGCATTGTCATAATGCAAAGCATACATTTTTCAGTAATTACTCACTCAATATCACCTGAAATAAACCTTGTTCATGTCACCCTGATGTGAGAAATTACTTTGGGGGAGACAACTTGTGCCAAGAGAGCAACCCAACCACTTTATGACCTCCATGTAAAGACATGTGTCAACTGCATATACATATACAAACATACCATAGTAGCTGGGCTTCCAGGAAACAACAACGGTGTCAGATGTGGTGTTTAGCTCGTGTACAAACTCAATCTTCACATCATTTGGTGCCTGCACGTAGTGCTGACAGATTTTAGGGTCTTCTTCTCCTAGCAACTCAAAACATGGCCAGGGAATACAACCTGAGGAGAAATAAGTAGACATACACAGAATGTCAACGTGATATTCTCAGTATATTATCATTTCTAGTCAGCATTCAATACATTTCATATGTAATATGATAGAAAACAGGATATTAAAGCAAGACTAGTCTGCAGCCCTGCTAACAGCTCTGTGAGGCTGTAGGCTGCTCGCTATGCCAACAATCACAATGCTAACATGCTAATGTTTAGCAGGAAACATTTACCGTGTCTGTTTACATTGTTAGCATGCTAACATTTGCTGCTTGGCATAAAACACAAAATATAGCTGAGGCTGAGAGGTATGTCATAGTTTTGCAGATATTTGTTCATAAAATAAACTATTGGACAAACAAAAAGTTTGACCTGAGTGTGGCTAGCGAGCGTAGCTGAAAAGTCTGGGGATCACCAAAGTTGAATTATTATTACAAGTCATCCTTTGAAACATGAATGTCTGAACCAAATCACTTGGTAATCCATCCAACGGTTATTGAGACTTTTCAGTGTGAAACCGAAGTGGTGGACCAAGCAAATGATGGGATTCTCCACTCAAAACCGTGGCAGAGCCAGTTTCCCAGGCTTATCCAACATCCAAGTTGCAGATATGCTCCAATGTCAAATACCATGTGTGTGCTGCATGTGCTTCAAGTTCAGTTCATGTTCAATTAAGCTTTTGACAAGAAAAGCTGTTACACTGTCACCTGTCAAAACCCCAGTCAAACATGGAATAATCAAACAAGCCATGTCTCCTACTTTGATGCATTGTCATAATGCAAAGCATACATTTTTCAGTAATTACTCACTCAATATCACCTGAAGTAAACCTGTTCCCAGGATCCTCCAGTTTTAACACGGAGGTGTGAAAACTGGCCCAGGAGCAGCTATATACATGTATATATACAGTATATATACAGAAGGACCCCAAGCTGGATTCAAACCTGCGACCCTCTTGCTGTGAGGCAAGAGGCACTTTGCTAACCACTGCACCACCGTGCAGCCCATACAGTATGTATATATGTATACATATATATACTGTGTATATATATATAAATACTGTATGGGCTTGTTTTCATTGGTTGATAACTGTTCAAACCCTCTCTTTATTTGCTGTTTAGGCTAGCCTGTGTTCAAATCCTAATATAAAGTGCAAACAATGTGTCATCTGCTCATTACAATGCTGTGAAGTGTGACATGTATGCAGGATGAATCTTGAGGTTATACATCTCTCTGCTGCCAAAATGTTTGCGCAATTAGGGTATAAGCACATTAACTGTACCCGGTAAACATAAAATTGAAAACAATAGGTTGTCAGTGTCTCAGTGTAATTTCCCCACGGTAACACAGAAAGCAGATATTTGTAGGTAGGCTGTGAGTTCCAGTGCAGCCTGTCTGAATCAGACTTACTTCCAAAGACTCCAATGGAATTAAAACCCAGAGCCCTCTTGACATCAGCTCTGGTTATTCTGCAGTATTCACATCCGGGTCCTCCCTGCAGAGGAGAAAGCAATAATGATTCAGACTTAACACTTTAAACTGTATTTTTGCTTTTGAATATTGAATGTTGTTTGCAAATCGTGTCAGTTTCATGCGTTAAAGGTCCCATATTGTAAAAAGTGAGATTTTCATGTCTTTTATATTATAAAGCAGGTTTAAGTTCTTTATAAATACTGTTAAACTATCAAAAAGCTCAATATACGGAGAAACACACACAGCCCGTATTCAAAAATTTTGCGTTTGAAACAAGCCGTTAGGATTTCTGTCCATTTGTGATGTCACAAATATACAATATTTAGACCATTACACGGTTTTAAACGTAAACATTCTAAATGTGTCCCAGTTTATTTCCTGTTGCAGTGTATGTAAATAACATCAGCTGACAGGAAGTAAACATGGACCCAAGCTGTTGCCTAGCAACGCAATTCCGTTGAAATGCACAAAAACGGAGCGTTTCAGACAGAGCGTGAATACAGGTATATTCAGACAGACAGAACGAGGAAAATAAAGTGTTTTTTTTAAACATTAAAGCGTGTAAACATGTTCTAGTAGAAACACAAAATGAAAGTATGAAACTGAAGATGAGCACGATATGGGACCTTTAAAAACCCTATAGGGTTTAGGAATAAGGGAATAAGGGAAGCAACAATCTGCCGACAGAATCAGGCAAGCACTGCCGTTTATTGTTTAGTGTACCGATTCAACAGAAATATCCCAGAATTAGGAGCTGCTCAGTACAACAGAAAATGAGTCAGGTGAGGCGTGGAACAAAGGGAGAGGCTGCGAGTGGCGCCAAACTATAAAAACAAAAGAAAACACGCTTCCTAACCCATCAATAATCCCTCTGGTTCCTAAAGCCGACAATGACTAAAAGAAACGTAAAGAGGGCTTATCTGGCTGACCTAATCTTACCTGTTGAAAACCAAATACACTTTAATAGTCACCCCTAAACCCTAGTGTTCACTAAACAGGAAAACACTACGTGTGATGCCGAAATGAGGAATACTACTAAACAAACACATTAACCCTATTTAACTTAAGTAACAAGGCTGGATTTTAGACTTTTTAACCAACAGAACACAGAGAGTCAGAGTCAATGGGTTTTTATCAAACAAAGTGGGCTCTTCAACTGGATCCCCACAAGGGTGCGTGCTCTCATCCTTTGCTTTTTATTCTTTACACTAATATGTGTCAGAGCACTTTTAAAAATTGAATTATTTTAAAGTATGCGGATGACTGTGATTGTCAGTCTGCTTCAGGGCAATGAGAGCAGCCATGGCCCTGTAACTGATGACTTTGTCAAATGGTGTGAGGAATCATATCTGCAACTAAACATATCTAAAACCAAAGATATGATCATTGATTTTAAAAGACATGCCTGTAAACCTGAAGTCACAACCATTAAGGGTCAAACTGTCGAACATGTGCAGTCATATAAATACTACACTGAACTTTGAGGCAAATTGTGAAGCCGTATGCAAGAAGGGGCACCAGCACCTGTTCTGCTTAAGGAAGCTTTCCTACTTCCACATCGGAAAAACCATGATGACGCTATTTTGTCGTGCTTTTATTGAGTCTGTTCTATCCTTTTCACTAGTGTCATGGTTTGGTACTCTGCCTCTGAAGGACAAAAATAGGCTGAGTCAGATTATTAAATGGTCCAGTCGGCTGATTGGTGAGTCACAGCTGAGCTTAGAGTCCCTGTATACCAGGCAGTTACAGCGGATAGCCAGCTACATCTCACACGATGACTCTCATCCTCTGTCTGGTGAGTTCCAGCTTCTCCCATCTGGTCGGAGGTTTAGGGTCCCAAGGTGTAGAACAAAGCGCTACAGGAACAGTTTTGTTCCAGCTGCAATTGTTCACTTAAATAAGTCCTAGCAGCTTTTGCACATATTTATGGAAAGTTTTTATCCCTTTTCTCATTTATTGTGTCTTTTCTGTCCTGATATTTCAGTGTTTTTTTATATTGTTCTTGTGGCCTTCTCTTTTTGTTGGGTCCTGATTCCAGTAAGCCTTTGAGTACTCTTTGTCATGTTTTTGGTATGTCTGTCTCATGTCTGTGCTCTAACATATTGTCAATACGGATGTCATCCTCTATTTTTGCTGCAAAACAAATCTACCTACGGGTACAAATAAGTCACCTGTACCTGAACCTGGGCTGACACATAGAGACAGACAACCATTCACACTCACATTCACACCTACGGGCAAATTTTAGAGTCAACAATGAACCCACCCTGCATGTCTTTGGACTGTGGGAGGAAACCTGAGAACCCGGAGAGAACCCACGCTAACAAGGGGAGAACATGCTAACTCCACACAGAAGGGCCCCAAGCCGGATTCAAACCTGCGACCCTCTTCGTGTGAGGTGGCAGTGCTAACCACCGTGGCAGCCCTAGATTAGATTCACAGTCAACACAATTCCAGGACTGTGTACATTTCCTGTTCAGCTGAGCGAGAGTAGGCTAAGGAGGATTGGCAAGAATGTGAAAGGATAGCTTACCTTAACTGTTTACCCAAGTGGGAAATTACGAATTCACAGCAGAAATAAAGAAATGAACAAAAAGCTATATATATGAACACATCATTTCAAGGCACGCGGAGGGGGTGGGGGGCATTTGCATTGAAACAGTCATAGGTCTATATTACTGATGTATAAGTATTGAGTAGTTACAGAACAATGTTTTAGTCCCACCCAGGTCAAGCGAGGGGGTAATTTTTATATAAAATAAAATGAATTGATTTAACCTTGCAATAGTCTCAAAAAGGCTAAATAACAACAACAGCATAAGGCTACTGTTTCAAAATTGTATAACAATTTTTATATGCAACCTGAAAGTTATGTTTGCATAATAAGCGATATAAAGTTTAGTAGAATTATTGTTCATCATGTGAACATAATGTGATTTCTGGAAATCTTAATGAGAAGAGTTACGAGTGGGTTGCTGTACTTATTAAAGGTCCCATACTGTAAAAGGTGAGATTTTCATGTCTTTTATATTATAAAGCAGGTTTAAGTGCTATATAAATACTGTTAAACTATCAAAATGCTCAATATATGGAGAAATACACACAGCCCGTATGCAGAAATTGTGCGTTTGAAACAAGCCGTTAGGATTTCTGTCCATTTGTGATGTCACAAATATACAATATTTACATGGTTTTAAACATAAACATTCTAAATGTGTCCCATTTTATTTCCTGTTGCAGTGTATGTGAATAACATCAGCTGACAGGAAGTAAACATGGACCCAAACTGTTGCTTAGCAACGCAATTCCGTTGAAATACACTAAAACGGAGCGTTTCAGACAGAGGATGAATACAGGTATATTCAGGCAGACAGTATGAGGAAAATAAAGTTTTTTTGAACATTACAGCATGTAAACATGTTCTAATATAAACACAAAATAAAAGTATGAACCTGAAAATGAGCACGATATGGGACCTTTAAGTGCTAAAATGTTCAAATAACGGCACAATGCACGGCACTGTGCTAAAACAACCTGCTGTTTGTACAGTTTGTGCATGAGCTGCCTGACCAGTAACGTTACATATTTGTGTTCCGATTCAGATAATAAATGGATGAAAAAGCCTCATCGTTCTCTCATTCTCGGTTGCTTGAACCAGCCAGTTACAGTGAAGTTCGACTGAGCATGGTTACACTGGACTTTTGGACTTTATGAGATGGTCTTTTTGAGTAATTCACATATAGTCGCATGTGTATTGTAATTAATACATACATAATACGTAATTGATTATTATTTTACATTAAAAAGGTTAATCTGAACAAATGTTGTGCGCAGTAATTCTTGAATATTGAGTGGTTGTGCTGAGCCCTGATGAAATGCTGTTTTTTAAGACAGTTATTCACAAAACATGTCAGGATATAGAAACTGAATCATTTTTAATAGTTGAAGACTGCACGTTGAGAGGACCTCTAAGTTGCGACCTGAAGTTGTGGAGACGTTGAAGACTGCACGTTGAGAGGACATTGACGCTGCGAACTGACGTCGGTTCAACTTTAATTTTTGGCAATATTTTTCAACCCCCCTTTTTTTCAACATCAAAATGTTTGCTGGGAGCTGTTTCCAGCACGCAGAAACCGCTGTTCTGCGGCTTTCAGTGCTGTCTCTCTCAATCTCTTAACAACCACAAAAGCAAGCGGGCTAAGAAACCAAACTAAGAAATCGTGTTCTGTCTTCTGTTTCAGCACTACAGACAGGACCGCACCTACACCGGGCACCCTCTACACACAACAAACAGTGTTGTCCATGGTTCCGAAACAACGTTGTTCATAAACAATGCACGTGATAGGTAAGTCAAATTGCATGCAGCAGTCAGTGGGAGTGGGTGACGGTGACCAATATCGTTTGGCTCCTTTAAAGGGACTGTTTGTAAGAATCAGAAATTGGTTGTAACAGCGACACCTGTGGCCGCTAAGTCAACGAAATTCAGCGTCCTGTTGCTCGCGCTCGCCCGTGTGCATGTGATACCTGAATGTGAGCGAGCATCCGTCAAAACAGTGAGGTGACACACGTCAGCTAAAACCACAATATCACTCTATATTTCAGCTGCTTGGCAGTAATGTTAGCTGACCAGACGAAGGTCTCTCCATGAATCAATGCTGATCCTAGTGTTGGCTTTTCCTGCCTCAGCCTCCAGACCGCGGCCGGAGGGAGACATCGGCACCCGGTCGGAGACGATAAAATAACTCGTTGCGGAGCCCCGTCACTTCACAAGACACGGGAAACCTCTGTTGGTCTGGAGGAGCGGCAGCATTTATTTCTGCACAAACGTCCACTGTACATTCACTAGATATTCTCAGAGCTAAACTAACTCTTCTGCAGTGTGTGCGCATGCACGTGTAGAGGTGGAGCAAGCTGAGCGAGCGAGAACGAGCGCGGTGTGTGAGTGACGGCAGTCAGAGGACCAGAGTACAGCAGAGACTCCGGTCCTGGAGACCAAAGCTACGGTCTCCCCCGCGTCCTCCGACCGCGGCCAACACTGTTTAACAGACGGGCTTCACTAGATACAACTTTGCGGTTTTGGTGCTTCCGTGTAGTTTGTGTTGGAGTCTTAGTCTGAACAGCGTAGCCACACGGGAGCGCGCATGGGACACCGACCCTCAATGATTTATACGTGTAAGAAGTTACAAACAGTCTCTTTAAAGTACAAGTTTTGAGATAAAACAGATACAATTCAAGCATTTGTTCATAAGACCTGACATCCTCTGACAAAAGGCTCCTGTCTGTCCAAAGATCCAGGACAAAGTGCTCTGGCAATGTTTTTCTCAATAGCTACCTCAAAACTATGGAATTCCCTTCATCCTGTAGTTGCTATGTTTTCCCATTTCTGTTGAGGATTTTTAGAGTCAACTTGAAACTCACTTTTGCTCGTTTACTCCATTAACTTTGCCTATCCTAAAGGTACCAGTATGCTTCTGGTGCTTGTCGGATACGGAAACCTACGACCCTACGACCCCGGGGGGGGGGGGTTCTGTAGTTTTCCGAAAACCACAATATGACAATCACGCCCACTTCACACAGTGATTGGCCAGGTGATCAGAGGTGAGAAAGTAAACAGGGCTTGAACTTATTTTTTAATTTTCTGTCAAATTTATGTGTACAACCAAGGTTTTCACCAGTCTTCGTATGTGGCCGTTCGGAACAGCTATAAGCATATTATATATATTGATGCCTTTAAAGCTGCACCTGCATTTTGTCTGAAGCCTCTGTTTATGGTCTCTTATCTTCATTTTGTGACAATGTGATTTATATTATTTCATAATTTATTTGTCGTCATTGTGTTTTTGGCTGGACGGCAGAGGGCCAGCCCTACAAACACAAAAGTCCGTCACTGGCTGACTGACTGACTAAGTGTTGAAGTTACAGGATTGGTCGGCCGACTGTTGGAGTTTCCTCATTGGTCATTGCTCTTTCAAAATGAAAAGGCGGAGAACAGTTCTGTGTTTAGGTTTTCTGGGAGTTTTCTGCGTGTCAGTGGTTCAATGTATCATTACATACTGTAGTGCTGTTGTTGTGCATGTGCTATTGTTTATGTTTGTTTAAGTTACGTTATGTTATGCTTCGTATTGTGTTACAGTGCATTCACACCAAGCGCGAAGCGAATTTTCGCCTTGCTTTCCTCCTGACTGTATCTCGTAAGCCACACGTCGCTACTGCGAGATGAACCCAAAATAATAATAATAATAATAATAATAATATAATAAACGGATCAAAATGATGCCGGAATAACGACATTATGATGTTGATTTGTAAAAAGACAGAATTCATGCTTTGTCAAGTCTGTCCACAACACAACAAGCAAACAACTTTTAAAATGCTTGTTTTCTGAACGGAGTTCGGATCGATCAGTGCCAGTGTAGCGGAGTTAATGATTACACTTGCCATTACTAACTCTGTCTTAATAGGTTTAAATGTATGTACACTGAATGAATGTATTATTTGTCATCTGTTTCAATATCATATCATTTACTTTATTATTTAATTATTATTATTCATTTTATATATTATTTACTCTGTTATCTGATTATAATGGAGGTTGCCATGGAGACCGTTGTGTGTACGTAGCATGAGCGCCCTCTACTGCGCCCCTGCAGACTTGACAGGTGCGCCCCGTATCTTGTCAACAGTGCATATGCCGTCTCCGTGGTAGGTTGACCTTCAATTAGCTCCGTAAATATAGAGCCACATAAGCCTTGTTTTTATGGGTGAAAGTGTGTTTTCTGTAACTTGTATGTCGAGCTAAGCTTCCAAGTACTAGAGAAAATGCTGAATGTTGATATTAGTTGCCTCTTTGATTGTGTGGAGGACTTTGTTGAACACGCTACGTTGTCGGTGACTTTGCTAGCTTAATCTGAGCTGTAGCTAGCTAATCAACAGCAACTTCAACTGATTTCATTTTGTTTTAGCATCTTTGAGAAGCTTTGTCGCTGTGAGACTGACTGGGAGATCTAACATCATTTATGTGTTACCAGGTACATGTTGTATATTTTTATATTTGTATTAATGTTAACTTGTATGTAAATATCTTGTGAACAGTCTGCATATGCCGTCTCCGTGCATCTTTGAGAAGCTTTGTCGCTGTGAGACTGACTGGGAGATCTAACATCATTTCTGTGTTACCAGAATAAATGGCGAGTTGGAGCCAAAAGTGAAGGTGTGTGTACATGATTAATAACACAACGCAAGAGAGAGAGTACACAACTGCTACACCAGGCTATGCTAACATTGCAGCTGCTCTATCAACACTCAACCTAACGTCATCTAGGCATAAATACGGCAGCGACATTGTTGTAAACGGATCAAAAGTGTGCCGAAATAACTACATAATGATGCTGATTAGTAAAGTCTGAATTCATGCTTTGTCAGGTCTGTCCGCAAGACGACAAGCAAAAAACTTTTAAAATGCTTGTTTTCTGAATGGAGCTCGGATCGATCAGTGCCAGGCTATGCAGCTGCTTCATTAACACTCCATCTAGGAATAAATACGGCAGCAACAACGTCAGTGATGACAGCGGGAGAATCTCAATGCTGATAAACTTTCGCGACATATGTATATATTGTTACACACCACTTATACTGTATGAGGAATGCTTTTGATACACATGCTTTAATAAAAAACTGAAATACTTTTAACCTTGCATACTGTATGTCATGCTAACACCTTTTCACCTTGTATAAAATGTATAATATACTGACTAGTAAATGTTACCATTTACTATTACTGAATGTCATTTGCTTCATTATAAGTTGTCTTTCAATCAAACATTAAGATATAATTGGAAAAAACTGTTCACAAAGCATTATAGACATGACCACTGACTATTTGTGTAACAATTTAGCCACAAATTCACATCCTGACCATATACGGTCCAGCCAGATACTCGGTTTTGACCGAGTCCTGTTTTTTTCTTACCCTTTCTCCGGTCTTTTGGTTTGTTTTCTCTCTCTATTGCTGTAAAACAAACTCAAGAGGAATATCCTTCAATAAGTCAATTATATGCCAAAAAATGGTCTTTTGAGAATGGGGGAATAATAAACTATAGTAATAAAACAATATGGGTTTGTTTCTGAATGTTTCTGTGTATGTGGTTCCAATTCACAGTATCAGCTGCTGCTGGTTTCTGTGTTGTAACCTGAACCAGTTGAAACAAATACAAAAGGCATTAATCATCAACCCTATTGCGTTTAGCGATATTGGATTGATGTGTGAGTCAAACTGCTTCTATGTGGAAACATTTTTTTGGAAATACTATTACCAGTGAAGAGTTACACACACATACATATTGCAGACCTGCCCTGCAGGTTTAGAGACCTCAACTAGACTAACAGGTGGAGAAAATTAGAGGAAGAAATGCTGCCATAGGCAAGAGAGAGAAAGAGTGTGTGTGTGTGTGTGGTGGTTCACACAATGGTAGTTAAACTGTCAAGTTGGGTTATGGCCGTCAGAAAGTCTTTGTACCCTAAATACGTACTTGCACGCACGCTGAGAACATAATAGACGTTCTTGGCATGCACGGCATAAATTATATGTCCTTGACTGACACGCTCTCAGTGTGTGCGTGTGGACTTTTCAGTAAACAGGACACACGTGGACGACTGCGTCTGAAGAGTCATTGCATTCAGCCAAAATGAATCTCATCACATACTGTATGTGCACCGTCTATAAGGGTAAAGTTAGTGTACATACTGTATGTATAGTGTCTATAAAGGTAAAGGTAGTGTACATACTGTATGTACACTGTCTATAAAGGTAAAGGTAGTGTACATACTGTATGTACACTGTCTATAAAGGTAAAGGTAGTGTACATACTCTATGTACACTAAAATGACTGAGTAGGTGGTTAATTAGTCAAAGAGGAGTATTGCGTGACACACGCTAACATTAGAGTTTTGCTCGTGTTCACAACCTCACATTTTTCCTTTGTCTATTTATGAACGTAAACACCTCTCGGCAGTGCACCGACGGTCCACACTGCAATAGTAGCCTATCCTAATCCTATTGCCAGAACATAAGAGAAGTATTTTGTCTGATTTTCAGTGTTTTCAGCAAAGGAGGCGGTGTTGTCGTTGTAGATATAAGGAAACGACAGTTTGATCGCACTGCTGTGACACAAATACGCAACAAGAAGTTGTTTTCAATCGGAAATGCTGGGAGATGAGCTGTGACTATTTATAATCATGTACAAAAAAACTTTGCAAATAACCTTTCCTCTGTGAAAACACATCATCTTTTAGATGTTCAGAAAAGATGGACGGGGCGTGGAACACCAGTCCTGGACAAATGAGCCTTAAGATTTGATATTTCTTTCTAAACTTACTCTTGCTGAGAACAGTTTCTGTCTTCTAGGACAACAGTTCCAAACCTTTTCCACTTAGCACCCTTTAAATAAAGTTCATGTTTTCTATAGCGACATGGCCTGTTCAACCAAAGAGCATTTTTTTTCCTTCTCAGATAATTGAGATGAATTGATGTTAAATCTTTTAAAATGTTAGGGGCTTTAAAACGTGTAATCATCCTGTAATTATCCCGCACAACTGCAACTGTTCATCAGATTTATGTCGACCCCACTGGGGGCCCTGACCCACAGGTTTAGGAACCACTGCGTTAGGTTATTACCGACTCAACCAAAGAATTCTCTCCCCCCTATAATTCACATAAACAAAGTTTTGGAGAACATCTAAAACATGCATTGTCAGATTTAGGTTTACGACTGCATAATATGTATTATGATGTACTGTATTCACTGTATACATTTTTTTTTTTATGTTTCTGGATAAAATTTATATCCCAACTTGACAAAACTGCTGGGTTAGACAGTGTTGAGATGTTGATGTCTGAGCAGAAGCACAGCTCCTCTGCTGTAGATGGCAGCCAAGAGAAACTATGGCAACAGATAAACAGCTCTAGGATAAAGCAGGATGTTTATCAGCAGAGCAAGCCTCACCAGTGGTATATATCTCAGGTCAGCTGTAATGTTTTAGTAGTTTGATATAAATATCCTATCCATCTGGATTAGAAAACCCCGAAATTCAAACAGAGATGAAATGTAGCTGCAACAGAAGATGAGCCTGCTTATCTGTCAACACAGTAAGACAAAACATACACGCAAAGCAGAAGTTGTGTAAACAATAGGTTGGGTATCCGGTTTACCTGTCGTATGCAGTCCAGACCGCAGTCCTGAGGAGTGATGGCAGCAGCTGTGACATCATCCTGAGCCCGGAGTGGCTGACCAAATACAAAGAGCTGGTACAAAACAAGAGCTGCCTTCCACATGCTGCTACAGCCAGCATGACATGGTCCAACTATGAGCAACGGACCTCAAACCCACCCACCCAAACACACACACACTCAGTGGACTGAACAGCTGTGAGAAACCACCAGTCGGTGTGAAAAGTGAAATCCAATGTCAAGAGTGTCCTCGACGGTGCGTGAGAGTGAGTGACAGGAACCTGGGAGGAGGAGGGAGAAAGACAACAAGGGAGTGGTGTCTTTAGGCGATGGGTGGAGGTGCAGCCTGCTGTACATGTTTTAACAGTTACGCTGCCAGAGTAGTTCATGTTGTGTTGTGGGAGTAGGAGGCACGTAGCAGGTTTGGCTCTCAAACACAGTTTAGAAAGAAAACCACGCTCACATTCAGCATAAACACACGCAGGAATGATGCACATCTCTTCAACAAAGAGGCAAAAGAATCCAAGTGTTGTTCAGTCCAGAGTCATAGCCAGGTTCATTTTTATTAAGCATAGAAGCTACAACATGTTTATGAGCTATTCACAAATGGATGTTGGGGTTGTTTTTACAGGAAACATTGCATTGGCAATTCAAATACATCGGGAAAAAAATAGTATTTCAAATACCAAGTCAAATTATGAATCAATACTTTATCAAATCTTGATAAAGCATTGATGAATATGTTACAATAGAGTAAAATAGATGGAAATTAACAACAAATTTAGCTTCAAGGATTCCAGAGACTTGAGAAGGCCGCTGTTTCACCGGATCTGAAAAACAAAAAGACAATATGAAAGATATAACATGTAATATCCAAACTAAATAATAAATTGATAAATATAGCTGCAAGCGTGATTCTGGGCTTGTTTCAACAGCTCCACCCCCTGTCTCCTAAAAATGCATTGTCAATGATGTTTGAAGGGAAACATTTTGTCGTGGATTACGTTTGTCTTTGACGTATCACAAATTTGTTTGTAAAGTCCGCGGAATGCCGCAGTAAGTGACTCAGTACAACGAGGACGCACAGAGCGGTTCACGTAGTATGTTGAGCGACCGTTAAAGAAAGTTACGTGGAATAATAATGTTATTGGCATAATAACGAGTATAACAAGCGAGAAAGTCCACTTCAGAGGGATGGGGGCGGGGGCGGGGGCGGTGGCGGTGGCGGTGGCGGTGGCGGTGGCGGTGGATGGGTCAAACACTGGACTTTCCCCCAGGAGACCGCTGTTCGCATCCCATGTGAGACTAAGTGTTGCGTTTTTGTTTTGTTTTGTTTCAATTTACAACATTAACCACATGTTTAAAACTGTTTAAAACCAGGCCTATGCATGTGTTTGGAACTGATGGCGCATCCCTATTGGGTGATTTCAAAATAATTTTATACACATGGTTCAACAGTATTATGAAACATATCCTGTGCAATTTCTAATGATTGGATAAATACATTTTTGATTTATAGTCAGATTTGCATTATACCAAGGCCATTCATTTGTATCATTTGTAGAGCCCCCTTGTGGTCAATTTGAATGGAACATTCAGGGTATGTTCAAAATGATTTATTTAAACTGTACGTTTCTTGATGATTGGCCCAGCAGTTGTAGAGTTACAGCCCGGACACACCAGGAACGCCAATCGCCCGGCGGCTGCGTTACCTGTTGTTTTTATATTTCGGCGTCCGTGTTAACAGGTTAGAGCAGCAACACTGCCCGCGTGAGACGCACGCGCGTCTCAGCTGCGTCTCTTCTAGAGAATAGAGGTCTCGCCTATTGCTGACGCTTGCCGAGCGCGTTTCACAGCAGCAACAGACAGTGAAGGTGATCTATTGACTGTATATTAACATCATATCAGCAACATTACTACAGTTTCGATGTCTAGACATCTGTAGAATATGTCACAGACAGTGAAAGTGATCTATTGACTGTATATTAACATCATATCAGCTACATTACTACAGTTTCGATGTTTATCTGTAGAATATGTTACTGAGATGAAAAAAAAAGTAAAGACTTATTTTTAAATCAACACTTCCTGCTTTCATTTAAAAATAAAAGCCCTCAAGCATTTTTTCTGTGTACAGAATTCCTTCATTTGTTAACACGAGGCTTTTATTCTGATATATGTGCCGGACAGTGTTCTAGATCATGCAGTGACTTGGAGAGCTCCATGAATGAATATAGTACAGAGTTTTAATTGTGGATTATTACTATTATTTACAAATTACCACACATTTCTTAACCTTTCTCTGTCTAAAATAAATATAAATGATATTTATAATGAAATGAAATGGCCAATAAAAGGCAAACTCTATGTGGAAAGAAAGGGCTGACAGCAGCAGCTGCAGCTGCAGCAGCAGAAACGCAGCAGACACGCAGCAGACACGCAGCTCGTGTGAACGCCTGGCGCGTGAATCACGCAGCCACCACTCCACGCAGCCGCCACGCGCTCCTGACGTTCCTGCTGTGTCCGGGCTGTTAGGTCTATTGATGTGCTAGGCCAGGCCCTATTAAAGTTCATCGGTCACTATCTTCAAAAATCAATGAGATATCAATAAGCTTCTGATAACTTTTGATAAGCTTGGTCAAATAATGATACACAGAAAATTTGTTACACACCGGACCTATGGTTTAGGAGATGTCAAAAAAATGACTGTAGCAAGTTTCCTGTAAATCGGTTTCATGTCAAAGAACTTGTGAGAACTATTGATAAGAAGTGCAAGCTAATTGGTTGTTCCATTGCAACATCAGTGCACAGCAGCAGAGCTACGCTTTCTCCACTTTGGACTGAAGGTGACTACCAGATGCCAGTAAAACATCCATCTACAGAGTGCTGTACTAAAGTCAAACAAATTATTTCTATTCTATTGTCATATTTGTTTACATGTTTGGGAACGTAGATGTTAATCCATCCACCACGGTACAGGCTGACAGCATACAGCCCATGGGTGTATTAGAAGATAATAAAAGTGCATAATGGCTGGTGTACAAACAGTCGAATCACTGAGTCACTGTTCCCCTGATTTAGAGGCTCTGTCAGTGATGTGTGGACCCTTCTATCTGACGAGAGAGCCGACAGTAGTAATTATTACGGCTGTCGATATTCCACCTGTGGATCTGTTCCTTCAATGTTATGTAGCGAGAGTGCACTTTACTTGAGTGTTGTTGTTTACCTTTTCAAACCAATGTTCATTTTTGGATGGGATTTATGCAAAAAGTCTAAACCAAGTCAAATTCTTGATGAATGTTCATATTTATATAAAAATGTGTTTGGCCTTAATGATCTGTTATTCTTTTTCCTTATGTTTTATTAGCTTATAGGGCTGGATTTTTTTTTTTTTAAATGGGGAAATTCGTTTGGTTGTAATGTTCAGTAACTTGCAAAATTGTCTTTAAAACCAGCATGAAAATATTGTGATTAGATCGTGGATCGTGATCCTGCCTGAAAAAAATCATGATATGGTATTTTTGCCATATCGCCCATCCCTACATCCTCTGTTTTGATAAAAAAAATATTGATTATAGCTACCTGCTTTAAAAAATGTTACAATTAATAACAATTAATAGTAATTAATTAATAACAATAGTACATACAAAAGTATTTACTGTAGTGTTCAAAATCATGGGCTAAAAACGGCTTAACTAGAATCTTCTTTCAACCTTTTCTTTCAACAAATATATTCACTTTATTTGATTCAGTATGTTTATTATGATTACACTACACGGTGAGCTGAATGGGAGGGAATGCTGGGAGATTTTATCTCTTCATCTTCTCTAAAGAAACAACACGGGAATTTGGAAAAAAATACATGTTCTGACAGGATTTTTCAGGACAGAAGAATCTGGTGTTCCTACACAGCCCCTGGCTCTGTAAATGGTATACAAAGTGGCTCGGACAGAGCCACACAACACTATTCCAGCCAGGACAGGAGGGAAGAACGTGGATGCATAAAGAGAAAGGCTGTGGCAGCAGGAGGGGATGGTAAATCTGGCACATGCTATTGTTGTGAAGGAGCACTGATGGGAGGAGATATTTCTTTTGAGTGTTTAGTTCAAATAACAATCTGTCTCCAGAATTGCAGACCACACCTTTAACTACCGTCGTGACAAACACTTAATCTGGGTAGCCTCTAGTTCTCTAAGTTTCTCTGGCAGTTTCACCCCGACAGAGAAGCATGACGATGAGAGTACACTGAGGTCAGAAGAGATTAAATCCCAGAACACTCAGAAGAACTGCTGAGGCCTGTTGGATGAGCAGGTACATACTACACATTACGCCCAGTGGCCTTGCTACTAAATATGCACACAAAATTGTCAATCTCTGAAAAAAACGGGTTATCAATTTACTGTTAAAATCTATTTTCTATGGAAAATACACATCGGCCTTTTTACGTGTTTGAAAGATCAAATTTAAGATTAGATGAAACTTGAATGATCGAGGGGGGCAAACTGTGTGAAGCAAGCTGACAACTCTCACCGTATATTTGTCCCATTTCTTCTCAGGATCGTATGGCTCCCAGCGACTAGCGGGGAAGATGTGCTTGTTCTTCTCATACCAGCTCCTCAGCACCACTTTACCTGCATGAGACTTCAGGCAAAATAACACAACTGGGTTAACTTTGACATGGCCTTTTAAAAGTTACGTGCACTGCCCGCCCAAATAAAAAAGGTACAAGATATTTGAATGAAGAACCAACTGAGCATCAAACAGAAATATTGTTTAAGTAATGAACCAAGCCCAGTCTGTCTTCGTATTTCTTATGATTTTTTTTTTATATTGTATTGACTGATTTAGAGACCATCTATTGGTCATCTCAGTTTCTTTTGGCATTAAGGTTGACACCGGTTCAGATCAACCAATTCTGTCCTCTAACAATCTCTTCTTTGTGCCGTAAAATAAAATCGTCACCTCATCTTTCTCAACGGTGGCGTCATTCACCAGTCGGATATCATCGTGGACGTCGAAGCTGAAAAGAGGACCTGTGAAAAAAAAAAAAAGATGAACTGAGTGAGAAGGCAGGAAACACTGAATTCAGTTCAATTCTATTTATTTTTATAGAGCGTCAAAACATAACAGAAGTTATCTCGAGACGCTTCTCGTGTTCATGTTGTTCCATATATTGCACAGAAAAAAAAAATACTTATGGTTACATGTTATTTCTATACGTAAAAACAAATGAAGGTACTGTATGTGAAAGAGCTGGAAGCTGTTGGTGTTCACTTACCAGATTTGCCTCTGGCTTTGGTAACGATGAAGTCGTAAAAGCTGTGGTGCTGAATGAGACAAACAGGTAAAGTATGATCAAATTCAAAAAAGTGAAAATGCCACAGCTGCTGGACAAATTAAAACCATTTTTTTAAACTATCTCTAGACTATAATATCCTCACATTTATGTAGTAATAAACAACAAGTCTACACAGAGCTTTTAATGAGCTATGGAGGTATGGGACTCTCTCAGAAGCTGGTGCCGGCGACCATCAGCAGATGCAGCAAATCACACGCATTTTCTTCAGGAAATGCAAATATTCTTAGTTAGCATAAGAATTCTTGAGTTATGGCCAAAAACGTGTTTAGTGAGATCACAGTGATCTTTGACCTTTGACCACCAAAATCTAATCAGTTCGTCCTTGAGTCCAAGTGCAGACATAAAAAACACTCACAGCAGGTCAAGGACACAAAGGTAAAATGGTAAGTCTGGGAAATGTTACAACTCCAGTGGAATATAAAGTCTACCAGTGCAACCAGAGAGTGATTGTTGGAGTGTGAATCAGAGGTGTTGAATTTGCTGTAGCATTTAAACGTTGAAAGTGAAGTGAAACAAACCAAATCGTAACAAAGTAAAGCAACTATTGAGCTGTGGATTTCATGGGGGGGGGTGTCGGTACTTACATGTGGGATTATCAGATCCTCTTTGATGTACATCAACTGCTCTACTCCAGCAGACCTGCACAGAGAAGAAATCCAGTCCCACTAGATTTAGCACCTCCACTAAACCTGTCAAGTAGCAGTTTACATCCATGTCTGTCCAAAATGACATCACTTCATCAATTTATCCTGTTAGACATTTGTGTGGAATTTGGCATAATTAGCTTATCAATTATTGAGATACGGTCACAGTGACCTTTGACCACCAAAACCCAATCAATTCATCCTTGAGCCCAAGTGGACCTTTGTGCCAAAGTTGAAGTAATTCCCTCCAAGCATTCCTGAGATATCGTGTTCACGAGAAAGGGACGAACGGGACGGACAACCTGAAAACACGATGTCCCCGGCCACGGCTGTCGCAGGTACAGAGGCATAATAAACATTTGTTTTAACTAGGGATGCACCGATACCACTTTTTTTCAGACCGAATACGAGTACAAGTACTTACATTTGGGTACTCGCCGATACCGAGTACCAATACGAGTACTTCTCTGTGTCTAAAGACCCTCGTTAACAGCCAGCTGGAGGGTGTGAGCGACACACGGCAGGCTGGGGAGTCCCGCATACGAGGCGGTGCGCCGCGACCGGCTCTAGGTCGGCTTGGAAAGGCTCGGGGCGAAGGTGGCTCGTTGCCGCAGCTTTACAGTGCTCCCCGCCCGGACCTCGCCGCACCGTGACAGTTTGCCCCAACCGTGTCGTGCAGCGGCCCATGTAAAAGGCGCCAGGGGTCTGTGGCAATGTCGGCATCCCACCCGACCTGTCTTGAAACACGGACCAAGGAGTCTAACACAGGCGCGAATTCAGAGGTTGAAAGCAAAACCCCGTGGCGCAATAAAAGTGATGGCCGGCGCACCGGCTGAGGTGGGATCCCGGCCCAGCGGAGTCGGGTGCACCACCGGCCCGTCTCGCCTGCACCGACGGGGAGGTGGAGGGTGAGGACCCGAAACATGGTGACGAGAGGTTAACGTTGCGCTGCCGTTAAGTGGTGTCGGTGCCGTTGTATCTGAGCCGTTTTGCGAGTACGAGTACATGAGCAGTATCGGACCCGATACCCGATACTGGTATCGGTATCCGTGCATCCCTAGTTTTAACACGTAAGGAAAGTGTAAGAAGGAAAACTGATTACAGTTTTCATGTTTAAAGCCTCTGTGTGTGTGTGTGGGATTTAAATATTATCAATCAGACACTGACAACAATGCTTGATGCTATCATTGCAGAGACATAAAGTGTGTGTGTGTGTATCTGAGCGACTTCTATTATGTGGTTCTATCCATCTCTGTTGTATGTGGGGTTTTTTTTCCAAGTAAGATCAGAGATTCTGACCTTTCAACCACGTCTCAGGGTCCAAACAAAAAGACTGTGAGATGTGATTGAAGATTTAGAAAAAAGACAGCAAGTGGACATTTTAGGTGAGATTATTTTGTCCCACTCACTGTTCCCAGAATAACATCTCCTCTGTTTGTGCCTGGTGCAGCAGGTGATGTTTCTTCTCCTTTTGTTGGACAGTTTGACAGAAAGAGGACATAGGGTAGAGACAGGGGGGTATGACAATGCAACAAAGGTTCTTGGCAGGAATCGAACTTCCGACGTTGCAGTTATGTGCATGCGCTGTAACCACTGGGCTACCAAGGTGCTCAACAACTTGTGTTGCTTTGACCGCAGGTGTGTTTTCAGTTCTTAAATGAAGTTCATTTTGCCATTTCAATAATTATCTGTCAGGTAATACTTTCTTCCTGCACTCTCAACCAACCTGAGGAAATGTGGGACAGAAGAACTCATGTGAAGAGGAATGATCGGCTGTTACTACGGATGTGACCGATGATGAGAGTTGTGTCTCACCTGAGCTCACTGAAGTCCTTTCTGAGGACCTCCAGGGCCCTCTGCAGAAAGTTCTGGATCGTATTTCCCTTCTTCATCTGCAGGTGAAATACACACAAAGACATGATGAAAACATTGAAGAGAGGAACTAAACTTATTATCAGTACTCTTCAGAAGTTCTGTGGCTTTTTAGAGTGAAGTGAAAACAGTGACCCAGCGTTGGAGCTCATCATGCTTTACCTTGACAGTCTTACGATGTCCAGAGCCGTCCCAGTAGCTGAATGTGATCTCAATCTCCTCACCTGAAGACAAAGATACACACCGTTATCTTGGATTGACAGTGAGTGTATGTTTGTTCGAATAGCAGGGAAAAAGACAAAAAAAATTATTTCCTCAACTGATCTCAACATGGCTGCTGGGTCACAAACTTTCTCATTTTACAGCTAAACAGTACACTACAAGATGTTTCTGAGAACATCCGAGGAGAGAAATAGGCATTACAGTAACAGAATATTGATTTATATTTGATCAGCGCTGCCTAGTTTGACTGTTTGATCAGAGTTGGTGAGTGATTGACAGCTGCTCAGAGACGGCAAGGCTCCAGATCAGCTCTGACTGGTTGTTTTCCTCCGGTCTGTGAAATCTTGCAGATGCCGTTAGGAGCACCGGAGGACACAGAGGAACATGATTTTTATCAGATTACCTGTCTCATATACTACTGTCAGGATATAGTGACCGTTTTATAAAAATAACTTTTTTTTAAATCACATTTACTCCGTTTCTACCCGCTGCAGCTTTAAGAAGTAACAAGTAGTTCTGACACTCACTCTTAATCTTCTCCTGTTTGAGCTCCCATTCCTGCCTGAGTTCCTCTCGGAGACGATTCTCCTCCTCCTGAACACAAGAGGCAGTTCAAATCAGGTTTTTTGAGGAGGGTCATATTGCATTAAAAGAACATTAGAAACTGGAATAATAACAAATGGGCATGTCACAGTATAAAAATGACAAATTTACCAGTGTATTAACTGGATGAACAGACTTTCTTACTGAGCCACCGGACACAAGTGTTCTGGCTTTGTCAATCTTGGTACAAAATGTGAAAGTATATCTGGTTAGCCTGGTATTTACCACTTACTTCTTGCCCTAACTACTGCTTGGCTTGTGTTTTTTTGTCTGCAGCTTGCCATGTAAAACTGACCTTTAAATCCTACCGGTGTTCACAGTTCAATCTACAATGTGATGACTCGCTCATATGAATTAAAATATTCCCAGAATTGCAATCTTATGTCATCACACAGTAAAGAAATGAGAACCAATGACTCTGGCAAACAGAGTCATACCTTCACCTCACCTCTCTGTCTCGATCAGGAAGGAAACTCGTGTCCACGTCCGGATTTTTCCCCAGTTTCTTCTTCCTAACTGGAGAGTCTGTGAGACAAAGTCAAACATCTGTTAGACTAACTTTCTAATTAACATGTTTTATCTTGTTTAATCCATACGAAAAAGGTGTAAAAAAAAAAAAAAAAAGACCAGTTTTGTTTCCAGTCTTTATGCTATGCTAAGCTAAGCTATCTGCCTGCTGGCTGTAGCCTGATATCTAGCTTACAGACGTGAGAGTGGTATTGATGATGTCATCTAACTTTCTACAAAGAAAGCATAGGAGCGTAATACCAAAAATGTCAAACTATTCCTTTAAGATATAAGTAGTGCCTTAAAATACTCATACGGAACCACACCTGACGAGTCTCCCCTTTACAGACATGCCCACTTTATGATCATCACATGCAGTTTGGGGCAAGTCATAGTCAAGTCAGCACACTGACAGCTGTTGTTGCCTGTTTGGCTACGGTTTGCCATGTTATGATTTGAGCATATTTATATACATATACTGTATATACATAGTACAGTATAACAGGGTCCTTATCACTGCTTAGAACATCACACAATAAATCACCAAAAAAATAAATGCATTTATTACACAGCTGTGTTGAATACTCGATTCTGATTGGTCAATCACGGCGTTCTGCGTTCTGTAATTTCTCTATAACAGACCGTTGCTATGTATAGCAGACCGTTGCTATGTATAGCAGACCGTTGCTATGTATAACAGACCGTTGCCATGTATAATAGACCGTTGCTATGTATAACAGACCATTGCCATGTATAATAGACCGTTGCTATGTATAACAGACCGTTGCTATGTATAACAGACCATTGCTATGTATAACAGACCGTTGCTATGTATAACAGACCATTGCCATGTATAATAGACCGTTGCTATGTATAACAGACCGTTGCTATGTATAACAGACCGTTGCTATGTATAACAGACCATTGCTATGTATAACAGACCGTTGCTATGGGCGCAGTTCTGATGTCGGACTCTGGAGGACCGTTTTTATGTCAAAATATTGATTTCTTCAGTAAGTAGCCGTGTAATATGCGGGATAATGTACAGCTAGCGGGTCATTGTTATGAAGGATTCTTTAACAACATTGACCCGCTAGCTGTACATTAACCCTTACTTGAGAGATGACTTTGATGCAGCAACAACTCATTACCTGTGACGAACACCTGTGTTTAGTTTGACTGGACTCCTCATTTTTAACCCCTGCAAGAACCTGTTTGAATATTATTTTTTTTTATTCACTAATGAAGCTATAGCTTGGACCAAATCAGACTGACAGATTTAGGAGAGAAATATCTTGTTAACGGGAAACTTTGCCATTTTCAACCCTTTTCCCCATGTTTTGGTGTCCAAGCGACTAGCAAGTGACAACAATTTCTGAAACTGGTCCAGTTTTGAGGGAGTACGCTGCAGACGACAGCCGCTAAACGGACTGCAATGTAATCCTTCCTGGCAATTACGCACCGTCAACGTACGTTCAATAGAAGTGCTTGTTGTTGCCACTGTCAGGCTCATTGAAATTCTTAGTGTCTGACAACATTATGGAAATGACCCTAGAGAAATACGTTTTTTTCTTACCATTCACTTGATGTGGTCTGTTTGTTATTATGTCTAACCAAGTCCCGCAGATAAATATTCAGCCTCATCTTCCCTTCCTATCCAACAAAGCGCTTTGAGGGGTCGGAAGACTAGAAAGGCACAATATAAATGCACCATGTACCATTTTACCACTCCTCTCTACAACACTCACTCACATTTCCACCGTTGTCTTCTGGCAACAAGTCTCTCACGAGATTTCAGAAGGACACGTCTCCTTGAGTGAGACTTGGTTGGACACAATAACAAACAGACGGAATGTTTCCCTTTAAGCCACACAACACAGATAAAATGAAGAACGCTTGAGGAGGTACAGTACAGACTTGAAACTGATTCTCTGCATTGTGTTTCTTGTTTACTTAGTGCTTTCACATTCTTACATACAATACTCACAATCCTGCTCTTCCTCTTCGTTTTCCTCCTCCTCTTCTCCTTCATCTTCCGGATTGAATGATAAACTGGCTATTTTCCTCTTCTGTTCCTCCTTTCTCTTCTTCTCTTTCTGCTTCTCGAGCTTGCTGCACACATAAAGCATAAATAATGATAAACAAAAATCTAAAAGGTAGACATATGACAGAGAGGAATGATGGTCATACAATCATCATGACATACTGATTAATAGGTACTACATACCTATTTAGATGTGTCTTCAATATAGAGTGAGGAAAAACAAGATTTGGTTTTACTGCTGGCCTCTGGTGTATAAGCTGCCTCTGTCATATTGGCTATGTTATTATTATTGCTCGATGTTTTCATTCCTGTTTTCATTCCTATTTAGTGTCGATCTTCTAGAAAACAGTTTGAGACCACAAACCCTGAAGATAAATCTGGTTTCCTTTCAGCTTGGATATGATTGTTTCCACAGGCATGAGAATATTAAATCAATCGTGCAGTGGATGAAGTTTGTTTTACAGCTCTCGCAACAGTTGAAACTTAAAACAGCTGGACATTCAACCATGTTGTTTCATGTGTTGGCAAACTAGAAGAATGGAGAGATATATTATTTGTTTTTCTTTTTCGTTTTGTTTTGTTTTTTAATGACGCTGCTAGTTCCACTCTTGGAAAAGCTTCTATCAGCATTAATATCCTTAAATGCAACTAAGGACAACTTGTATTCTGGGAAAGCACTTATTATAAATCAGGAATTGATAATACCATCTGGCTTGTGAGGTTACAGTTATGAAGTCTCTCGCAACTTGGAAACAGAAGAAGCTTTACTTACACCCACAAATCTAGTTAATGGATTGATAATGTTGTACTAATTGAATTGAACTGAATGATTTTAGAGGCCTGAAGAGGGGGTCTTTTTTTTTCATTGTCTCAACTCTCTGGTGACCCATCAGATATATCTCGGGACCTCATGGTGGGTGGCGACCCCGGGTTTGGAACCACTGGTCTTAAATATCATTGTATGTTGTAGCATTAAGACGTCCCTTAAAGGGGGCCGAGCTCAAAACATGAAAAAAAGTCCCACACCAAAATGACACTAAAGGACAGCCCTGTCCACATAGTTTTGCCCAAATAATAATAATAATAATAATAATAATAATCTGTTTAAGAAATAATCTGCAGGTTTTGTGTTATATATGTTAGTTTTGGTGCAGATATGTTTTGAATTGCTGGGAGCATCAATCAATAGTTTGTCTCTGCATACATACATCAATTCATGTGTGCCAAAGACTTTTTTACACAATCAGAGCGGTGGGATCTGCATTTCTCACAGTCCCTGTAACATCGAACATCATAGCACTACGTGTTGTGCAATCTGAACCACTATTATATGTAAACTATTATTCAAAAACAGACAGTGTTTTTG
The DNA here is from genome assembly GCA_916700685.1 of Adelosebastes latens. Taxonomy (NCBI): domain Eukaryota; kingdom Metazoa; phylum Chordata; class Actinopteri; order Perciformes; family Sebastidae; genus Adelosebastes; species Adelosebastes latens. The sequence goes on along the minus strand of CAKAKR010006986.1, from coordinate 11,836 downwards.
AGAATCGGTTACAGTTTGTGACACTCAAGCGTATCAATATCTAGTAATAACTCACAGCATGAGCTCCTTGGACTGCTCCTTCTTGGCCAGCTGTTTCTCTCTCTCCTTCACCAGCGCCTCCTGCTTGGCCTTCATATCATTCAGTGTCACCAGACCTAAAGACAAAAACACCAACCACATGGATATTTTCTCTTAATGATGTTGTTCTTATATTCCCATAATAATAATAATAATAATGATGATAATAAATTGGACTTATATAGCGCCTTACAAGAAACTCAAGGACGCTTTACAAAGAGGGCACACAAAATCATACTGATAAAGAAAACAGAGGGAACATTTTTAATTAAAAGAGTGATGTGTAGGAAGAGTTAGAGGTCAGAGGCCTTGATGAACGGGTGGTGCTTGAGGTGTCCAGAGGGTGGGGGCCGCGACGCTGAAGGCTATGTTGCCGAATGTTCTCAGCCGGGTGTGGCGGGGGAGGGGATGGAGAGCAGACCAGTGTCAGAGGATCGTAGTTTCCGGGATGGAGTGTAGGGGTGGAGAAGGTCGGTTAGGTACTGAGGGGCAAGGGCATGGAGGGATTTGTATGTGAGAAGGAGGAGTTTATAGTTGATGCGGGACTTGATTGGAAGCCAGTGAAGGTGGATGAGTGTGGGGTGATGTGCTGCCAGGGCCTAGTGCGGGTGGGAACCCTGGCAGCTGAGTTCTGCACATACTGGAGCCGGTCCATGGCTTTGCTGGGTACCCCGGACAGAATTCCTTTACAGTAGTCCAGGCGGGAGGTGATGAAGGCGTGAATGAGGGTCTCTGCCACGGAGTCGGAGAGTGATGGCCGGAGTCGGGAAATGTTTTTGAGGTGGTAGAAGGCAGATTTAGTGACGGATTTGATGTGTGACTAAAATGAGAGGGTGGAGTCCAGGATGGACACCTAGGTTGCGGACCTCGGAGGATAGAGGCAGATGGAGATCTCCAACCTTCCGGAGACAGTGCCTTAAGGAGCCACAACCATGGGCTCTGTTTTGCTGCTGGTGAGTTTGAGAAGGTTTGATGACATCCATGTTTTCATTTCATGCAGGCAGTTGAGTAGGGACTGTGGGGGGGAGGTGAGTGAATGGCTTGGTGCTGAGGTAGAGCACCTAATAATCCTCCGGTCCAGGCAGGTGACAGATTGTAGTGTGAGAGGAGGTTCATGTGCAACAACTGAACATACTCACCGACTGTGCTGGACTTCAGCTCTGCCTCCACAGCATCATAATGAGCTGAGAACTTCTTATCAATGTTGGACTTGACCATGTTGTCCTGCGAGGGGACAGAGCAGACATACAACAGCTGGATTATCTCCAGGTAAGAGAGACAGGGTGCCTATAGGAGACTGTAGTGGAATAATAAACAGGCTTTAGTTAAAGATCTGTTATGATCCTCATCATGGCTCAACATGTGACGGCCCCTTCACTGACCCGGCAGGTCGCTGGCCCTCACAGACCTCCATACTATGACAGCTGATTGTTTTTTGACAAAAGACATGGGGCTAAATTATACTATATAATCAATAAACAGGTTATACTTCAGGGTGAAAGGTTACAAACCTCTGCGATCTTCTGCTTCAGCTGCTCCAGCTGCTCTCTCTCTTTCTCTCGTTTCTTCATCAGCTGCATGGCTCTCCCGGCCTCGCTGGCAGCTCCTTTGTACTGCGCCATGTTGAGTATTAATAGTAATATGAAGTTTAATCCACTAATAACACAATCACAAGTCTAATTCTTAAACTAAACCTGTTTCTGCAGAGCTGTGAGAGCAGACACAGACCTCCCGGATCACCACAACAAGAAACATGGCGACCGCGCAGTGCATGTTGGGTAGTTAGGGGATGTATGATGCCTTCAGGTACGTCAGGAAACTGCAGAATTCTGGTACCACAAAGCAACAAGCGAACGTCTTGATGTAAAATTGAGAAAGAAGAAAATAGGCACTTTTTTTTTATTCAAATCACCAATGCAATATGCAACGGAAAGAAAGCCATAGAATGTATTAGTGTTTCTGAGTACTACATTTCCCTCATTTATTATTCATTTTTCTCAGTGGCGGCTGGTGACTCAAACACTGTGGAGGACAGGAGGAAAACCAACCCAAGGCGTCATGTTATGTTACACTCATTGGATACTTATCTCTACTTTCTTTATTTGTTAAACATTAAAAAATAATTCACATTCAGTATAACAATAACAAAAGAGCCAGGGGTATATCACACTAAAAAAAAATATTAAAACCTACATATAGGCCTACTGAGGGTCTTAATAGTCTTTTCTTAGTCAAATTAGAAACACATATTAATAATATTTAACATATTGCTCAACATCCAGCAAGAGAAACAACAAAATAAAATATGTATTACATTTATATTCATGAATAAAAGATTAAAAGAAAACATATCAAATTAATTATAAGAAAATATTGTTTTGGGTTTTTTGAAGAAACCAACCACATTTCCCCATAATAATGTCTTTAAATATGATCAATGACAAATCTGCAAAGGTCTTCCTGTCTTTATTCATTTCTGAATGTAGTGATTGACAGGCTAATATTTGTTAAAGGTACTGTTTGTAACTTCTTACACGTATAAACCATTGCGGGTCGGTGTCCCATGCGCGCTCGCGTGTGGCTACGCTGTTCAGACCAGACTCCAACAGAAACTACACGGAAAAAACTAATTTTTTGGTATAGTAAAATATATTAGATTTACTGTTATAATTTGTATGGTAATATTAAGATTCAGTGAGAACTAGAATTTCTTAAGTAAAAATTTAAATATATACACATTTTATTCATGTAAGAAATGAACTGTGTGAGAAGAGTAAGTTTTATAGATTTATAGATTTACTCTTACTATTTAAATGTTTTATAGTCACTGCACATGAACCTTTAAATAAGAAATACATTTTAATCTAAAAGTATAGCGAGTTTGAATCCGAGCATGCGCATTTAAACAAGACAAGACTCCCGCGCTTTGGGTCAGAAGGACGGTTGGAGTTGTCACGGAGGAGCTGCATGGCTGAAGATCTGGTAAGTTATTGCCTTTCTGGTTTTGATTCATGATAATATACTGTATGGGTCCGTGTGCATTTTCATATTTTGATTCTTGTTTGCTTGATGCAATACTGTTCATAATTCATTTTAGTTAGTTTGAATCACAGTAACGTTAAGTTAGGGTGACTTCTCTACAGCAGGGGGTTTCAGATCCAGTCCTGGAGGACCGGGGTACTGCAGGCTTCTGGTCCTCCTGAGGAGCGTTAACGTTAGCTTCAGCTACACCTGGTCCCAGGTAGATACTGGACAGGTGTGGCTCATCACTACCAGGGGGACAAAGAGCTGCAAGGCTCCGGCGCTGTGTCGAAGGCCGTTTCACCGTCGACGGGCCTCCAGGACTGGGACTGAAAACTCCTGCTCTAACGTTACCAACATGAATTAGAAACATACTGGCTGTGCTGCAGCAATTCATTTATCGACGCTGCCATCGAGAAATTACAATTTATTTATTATAAAAACATTGGTTCATTTTTTGGAGAACTTTTTTGATTAGACTTCTGCCTCCCAGTTATTTAGCAGATGTGGTCAACTTCCTAACCTAAAGATGCGACCAGGAGCTCAACCTTTCACAGTTTAAAGCTTTAGTCTATTTATTTATTTATTTTTTTGCTGCTTTTTATCAGTATATTTCACTCATTTCTATCAGTCAAACAAGTGTAAGTTCATCTGTAATTTGTTAGTTAAAAAAACAAAGTCTTATAAACATGTTTTTATCAACAGGAAGCAGAACAGTACAGCAGTGAGTTGTGGTATCACATGTCCAGCCCAGGATACGCTGCAGGATGAGTCAGTGGAGTATAACTTGAGGGCTAGGGAGTGATTGGTCTAATGCTGCAAAATTAGTCTCATTAAGGTAAGTAGAAATCTATGTATGCATGATATGATATTGCTCTTGATATTTTTCCCTATTCTTCACTGCATAATATGACATAAAATTGTTGCTAAATATTTTAGATTATTGTTTTAAAGGGACTGTTTGTAACTTCTTACACGTATAAATCAATCCGGGTCGGTGTCCCATGCGCGCTCGCGTGTGGCTACGCTGTTCAGACTCAGACTCCAACAGAAACTATACGGAAGCACCAAAACCGCAAAGTTGTATCTAGTGAAGCCCGTCTGTTAAACAGTGTTGGCCGCGGTCGGAGGATGCGGGGGAGACCCTAGCTTTGGTCTCCAGGGCCGGAGTCTCTGCTGTACTCTGCTCCTCTGCGCCTCTGCCTGCCTTCACTCACACACCACGCTTGTTCTCACTCTCTCGCTCCACCTCTCATGTGCGCACACTACACACTGCAGAAGAGTTAGTTTAGCTCTGAGAATATCTAGTGAATGTACAGTGGATGTTTGTGCAGAAATAACTGCTGCAGCTCCTCCAGACCAACAGAGGTTTCCCGTGTCTTGTGAAGTGACGGGGCTCCGCAGAGAGAAACGTTATCGTCTCCGACCAAAACTCCGGTGTCTCCCCTGTTCCCTCCGACCGCAGTCGGGAGGCTGAGGCAGGAAAAGCCAACACTAGGATCAGCATTGATTCATGGAGAGACCTTCGTCTGGTCAGCTAACATTACTGCCAAGCAGGTAAAATATAGAGTGATATTGTGGTTTTAGCTGACGTGTGTCGCCTCACTGTTTTGAGCGATGCTCATTCATGTCTATGTAGAGTGACTGTATAGCCTTCATGATGTCCATAGAGGAGGGATTTTCCATGTTTTTAGTGTTGTCAGTATTACCTGTCTCTGCGAGGCCTGCAACGCTTCCCTCTTCCAAGTCAGATCCCGACACGTTTTCTTCGTTACTAAGTCCTCCAGTTGTCTTATGTTTGTCCTTATTTCCCTTTTTGGCATATTTGCTTGTAATTCATCTATATTGTCAAGTTGTGACACTTTTGACAAAGATTTGGATTATTTAGATATTAATCTAAATAATAGTATTAATTTCAGGATTAGCAACAGAGCAGGGCTAACCACGACTACTCAGCACGCCGCCATAACCGGAAGTCCTCGTCTATGTAGAGTGAGCACAAGCGCAAGCGCGAGCAACAGGATGCTGACTTTCGTTGACTTAACAGCCACAGGTGTCACTATTAACAAGCAATTTCTGATTCTTACAAACAGTCCCTTTAATAATTCAGAATCCAGACCTTCTTCCAATATTCTATATATCATTTACAAACCGATTCCAATGTACCATGACATCTGGAATAGAGATTATTATTAATTGTTGTTATTTTGGAGATGTGGTGAGAAACACATTCTTCCTACTGGGGAGTCAGCTGGGTTGAACTTAACTCTACTCTCTTATGAAAGCTGAAGTAGGCGAGATTGGAGTAAATATGATTAAATAAAGTTATTTTTATAAAACCGTCGCTATATCGTGACAGTAGTACATGAAACAGGTAACCTGAGAAAAAATCATGTTCCTCTGCGTCCTCTGTGTCCTCGGTGTCCTCCGGTGCTCCTAACGGCATCTGCAGGATTTCACAGACCGGAGGAAAACAAGCTGTCAGAGCTGATCTCGAGTCTGCTGTCCAGCTGCCGTCTCTGAGCAGCTGTCAATCACTCACCAACTCTGATCAAACGGTCAAACTAGGCAGCGCTGAACAAATATGAATCAATATTCCGTTACGTTAATTCCTATTTCTCTCCTCACATGTTTTCAGAATCATCTTGTAGTTCACGGTTTAGCTGTAAAATGAGAAAGTTTGTGACCTGGCAGCCATGTTGAGATCTCTTGGGGAATACCTCACATGACCTCACATGACCGGAGCACAGCCAATAGGAACGCTCTCTCTCTCTGAAATGACCTGTGATTGGTCAAAGTCTCCCGTCACAGGCTAGATGTTCTAAAGCCTGAAAACAGAGCCATGAGGAGGAGCAGAGGTCTAGTTTTCTCTCAGAACACTTAAATTACAATATGCTGAAAGGTTATTATGGAACTTTTGCCCAATGATGCCAAAAATCTTCTGCCTACTGCAGCTTTAAGCTGTAACACAACGACCTACAAGATGTCTAATAAACAATCACTGCATTCTCTGCACGGGGATGAACCTCTTTTGTGTTTGTCTCACTAGAAGCCTGTCAGTCATACGAGCGGTGACGCAGCGCCCAGTACGAGTGGGAACATCATCCATGCCGCGCAAGAGGCGGCATCCTGCTGCTGTCGCGCCCCCCCCACTCCAAATCCATTCTCGCCGCTAGTTTAGTCATCAGGGCTGCTACAACAAGCTTACTTTTGCGTTAGCTAACATGCTACTGTATTCGTCTATCACTTTACTGTTTGTCCGACTCACGTACATACAGCATGGATGTATACAGAGAACAGGGGTGGAGATTGAAGATGACATTTCGACATCATCATTGGACCAACGGGATGTCAATTAAATCTGGTATTCTGCTGGTTGTTGATTGGTAAGAAACCAAGGGAGGTTATCCTCCCTATATAAAAAATCAGATATCATTTTTCAAAGAAACGTAGAAAATCATCACACTGGAGAAGCTGCAAACAGCAGTATGAGGTGTTTTGCTTGATAAATGACTGAATGAAAATCAGTGCAGATTAACCAGAATTGTACATTCCCGGTTAATTTTCAACCGATTACCTAAAAAAAAAAAGATTCTTTCAAAATCAAAGCATTTATTGATTGATTGAGTCAACTTTGTTCTATTTATTCTGGACTCCTCTGTGCAAATATCTGTAAAATCCATTCACAGTCTATTCTGTAACCAAAACAAATATTCTCAAGGATTTTTTTTAAATTGATTTTATTGATAGCTTGATACAATTGAATCAGAATTAATTATTGCATGATAGCTAATAATCTGTATGAATTGGCTTTACATAGAAAACATATCAAATAGCATTCACAGACCAGCTTACAGAACTTTACCAATTAAAAACCTAAAAAAGACATTTAAATAAAATTATCTCACTCTATCACTCACCCACTCTCTCACTCACCCACTCACTCACTCACTCTCTCACCCACTCACTCACTCACTCACTCTCTGTCACTCACTCACCCACTCACTCACTCTCTCACTCACTCACTCACTCTCTCACCCACTCACTTACTCACTCACTCTCTCAATCACTCACTCACCCACTCAGTCACTCACTCTCTCACCCACTCACTCACTCACTCTCTCAGTCACTCACTCTATCACTCACTCTCTCACCCACTCACTTACTCACTCACTCTCTCAGTCACTCACTCACCCACTCACTCTCTCACCCACTCACTCACTCACTCTCTCAGTCACTCACTCTATCACTCACTCACTCACTCTCTCACTCACTGGATATGACTTGGTATGTCTCACATTCATACGGTCTCGTTGTCTCTCATTTGATGCCAGTCCTTGTTGGACAGTGAAGTGTCTCCGTCTCTCATTTGATGCCAGTCCTTGTTGGACAGTGAGACGGTGATTTGACTGCAGCAGAGAGCCAGAGACACACAGAAGGGAGAGATGAAAACATTCACAGCAAACATACACAGTGAGCGCAGACATGGGAGGAAGGTGTTGCTCAGCTGTAGGCAAGGAACCACGAACCTGGAGGGAGAGAGGGAGAGGAGTATTAGTATTTACTCTCTCTCTGTGTCAGGACAGACAGAGATACTAACAGATACACTAACAGATACATCTTTAAAATGGTCTTGACAGGTTATTTTCCAGTTTTAATCACTGAAAGAAGCCATGGGCTAGGCTACATGTCATGATTAGCTTAGCTTAGCTTAGCTTAGCAGAAATACTTGGAAAAGGGCGCCATGGCTAGCGTGACAACTAGCACCTCTAAAGCTCAATAATTAACACCATGTCTTGTTTGTTGAAGCTGTAAACCAGAGGCAAAACAAGTTATTGTCCCAATAGAAATACAATATTATTTTTTTATTATTTTAATTATTATTTTTTTTTCAATTATGTGCACCGTTGCCATTTTTACCTTTGTAGCGGGCTAACTTCCGTATCCAAACCAACTCACTGAGCTGAGGTTTTGCAGTGACAACGACTAAACGAGCAGTGGAGTAGTAACGTTAGGGAGCACAAGGAGCCAGAGTAGACTACATGAGTACAATTTAACCACTTAGTGCTTCATCCACACACTCTTGTCACAGCGGATGAGTGACAACTTTGTTCGATTCATTTTCTGTAACAGTATGCTATAGCATTAAAGCATGGTGGACTTGGTAAGCTCACTAGCTTGCTAATTCCGCTGTGCTTTAACGCGATACTGGTTACATAAAATGAGCCATACGGCGGGCTGGTGGCCACCAGCAGCACCAGGTCTAACGGTCCCTCTCTGCCGCTCTGGAGACGGACAAGCCGCCCAGCTAAATAGCCAGCCCTCAGTCTCTGGAGCTGTGTCCGCTCTCTTCCCAGCGAGCCTGACATGTGTTGTCACTTTAACAACTAACAACAAACGCCATTTCTTTTGTACTTGTCAGATGACCACAGAAAACAGTTCAATGTCCGTTCTACTCCTGTTCTATTGCTATGGTTGTGTCACACTGGCGGGGCTCAGGGGCTTCCTGGAATTTCTGCTCTAGTTGCCTGGCAACCTCAGGGTGATAACAAGACCCCTATTTCTCTAACTTTTTGTAGAGATTTAACAAACCAGATATATAACGTGTTAATATGTGAGGTGCGATAGGTGGATTTTGTTACCTTTGGATAGAGCCAGCATAGCTGTTTCCCCCTGATTTGAGTCTTTGTGCTAAGCTAAGCTAATCACCTGTTGGCTGTAGCTTCATATTTAGGCTACTGTACATTTCGAGAGTGGAATCTACCTTCCTGTCTGATTCTCAGTAAGAAAATCAATAAGTATATTTCTCAAAATGCCTAACTGGTTTACAAGCAGGTACATTCAGCCACATTAAAGACACTGCTCTGATTTACACAGTTCTGAAAGAAAATGCTGCATTAGATTTGTCTGGGAACCAGACATCTGGTCCCCCTCTGCTCTGGACAGATTTCCAGTGGCCTGAGACATGCCGTGCCAATCATAACCGTTTATCTAATATGTGCGTTTTTGAGACGAAGACTGCATACCAAGACTGATGCTTCAAGAACACTAATTAGTGATGTCACAGCAGGTGTTTCAGTCACATACCAGCTGTGACATCAGTGGGCCAGATGAGTGCAACATGCTTTAAAGTTTCTACCCGAAGACTGCAACGTCTGATCCCAAAGCCCAAGAGTGAGTAAAAGGAAAGGTTTAGAACTGCTGCTCAAACAAAAATGGCATTTTGAAGATTGACAAGGATGGTTGGATGTGAATTTTCCTGGTTTTCTGACATTTTATTGACTAAACGATAACAAACTATTGGGCGTATTAATTAAATAATCATTGATTGCAGGCCTACTCCTAGCCTATAGCCATATGGAACTGCAAGTAGACATTGCTTAATATTAGGGGTCGCAAGCCAAACACATAGGGAACCAATGGTTTAGAGCAGGGGTCAGCAACCTTTATAATCAAAAGAGCCATTTTAGGCAAAGAAAAAATCTGTCTGGAGCCGCAAAACATTTGAGCATCGTGATGAAGGTAACATAGTTTATAGTCTAAGTATTAGGGCCACATTGAGGGAAAAAAACATCAGAGATTTCCAGAATAAAGTCAAAATATTATGAGAAAAAAGTCATAACTTTACGAGAATAACTTCATAACTTTATGAGAAAAAAAGTTGTAATATTACGAGAATAAAGTCATAACTTTACGAGAAAAAAAGTTGTAATACGAAAATAAAGTCAGAAGTTAACAAGAAAAAAGTCGTAATACTACGTAAATAAAGTCAGAATATTACAAGAATAAAGTCATAATATTATGCAAAAAAAAGTCAGAAGTTTACGAGAAAAATGTCGTAATATTACAAGAATAAAGTCATAACTTTACGAGAAAAAAAGAAAATAACACGTAAAATTACTACTTTATAATATTATGCCTTTACTCTCATAATGCTACAACTTTTCTTTCTCGTAAACCTATGACTTTATTCTCGTAATATGACATTATTCTCGTAATATTATGACATTATTCTCGTAATATTATGACTTTATTCTCGAAATCTCAGATTTATTTTGTTTCCTCAATGTGACCCTAATACTCCGTCGTACCGTCGTACCGTCATACCATAGACCTACAACAATGACAAATAAAAACGAAAATGTAAGCATAAAAACAGTTATTCATTCCCACTAATTTTTAAAAAAAATCCACAGGGAGCCACTGGAGAGGAGCTAAAGAGCCGCATGTGGCTCCGGAGCTGCAGGTTGCAGACCCCTGGTTTAGAACAACCATGCTAGTGAATCTTCTGCATTTACTGTATTTGATGAATGAGTGAGCATGACTGTCTCAGACACTAATGTGCATGACTACATAAGGGAGCATTTTTATTGCACCAGCATACCAGACATGTAGACAGGCGAGAATGGCCAGGAAAACACCACAAAGGAAAGCGAAGGGCACAGCGAGCAGCAAGGAGAGGCAGCAGTACGTCCAGATACGGGCCGTCTCGAAGCCGGCAACACTGTAAAGCCACACTTGGTCTATGCTACGAAGTGTGGCAGGCTCCGCTAGCACGTCACTGACCTCCACCTAACAGACAAGGAACAAGAGAGCGGTTGGTTCAAGTCAAGTCAAGTTAGTTCAGTGTTGACTGAAGTGCTTTAGCTTCAGATGAGACAAGGATTACTGACTGACTCCCAAGCAAAGACGGTTACAGAATAGATGTGAAGAGATAAACGCATTATCAAATGATAGGAATTGACAAATTCTAAAGCAGAATAAAAATGTATGCCCATTTTTCTGACAAGTGTAGACACATTTGAAGACAGAGGTCCAAGAAAATTCACTACACCACTAGTGAAATATCCGGGACTGGTAATAAGGACCTCCGTCTTAAAATTTTGGCTATCCAGCATTTGACATCCTCAAGACAATTTAGAAGTGACTGAAGATCATGTGTTTTTGCTCGGTTTTAAGAGGAAATACAGCTGCCTGTCATGAACATAGCAATGATGAGGGATGCTATATTTTCGAAAAAGAGACTCCAATGGAAGCACATATAATCAAAATAAAATAGGGCCAAAAATGGAACCTTGGGGTACATCAAACACTTCCTCATACCGAAACAAGAGAATAGGGCGTTTGCCAATGTCTCCCACAACGATATATATAAACTGGGGAAAAAAAGTTGGGAAACTTGTGTTTGGTCGATTATTTCTCTGTTGTATCAATGCTAATTGGCATTGTATTTTACATCGTTGGAAAGCCTGTTTATTTACCTTCACAATGATGTCCAACTTATAAGGATCATGCATTTGTGGGATGAGCAGCACAGCTGATTATGTGGGTAGCGCCCAAGAAACATTTGCCAAAATGCTCTGCCAATGGTAAACAGTGTATTCTCATAAGGCTACCAGGAAGCCTGCAATGACTGCCCTTCACCGTCAGGCCCGTTTGCACTTGTGTCGACAACACAGACAATGGAACCTGAACATGTGGGGGAATGTCATGTTCAGTGATGAGTCCAGGTTCTGTCTGCGAAAGTTGGATGGCAGGGTCAAAGTATGGAGACGACGCGGAGAACGCTATGCTGATTGTTGCACCGATGGAGTAACAGCTTTTGGTGGAGGCAGTGTCATGGTGTGGGGCGGCATCTCCCTCACTGGCAAAACAAGGCTTGTCATCATTGAAGGCCATCTCAATGCAGTGAGATATCGGGATGAGATTCTGCAGCCAGTGGCGATCCCATATCTCC
>CAKAKR010006983.1:0-14585 GCA_916700685.1 Adelosebastes latens | reverse complement strand
CATGGGGAGGTGGATGGGTCCAACAAACTTAAGGCTTTCATCCAGGAGACCGCTGTTTCATTTTCACAGTACAAAGGTAGTCGTTTTAAGCCCAACCATGTAGTTCTTTCCTAAATCTAACTATAGTGGTTTTATTTCTTGAAGCAAGTGTTTCTGTTATATTCACAACATTAAACACCTGCTCACTGCGACCAAAAAAGAGTGACGCTGAGGGGTCTGACAAGGCATCAGTATGTGACGAGTTGGAATGAGAACGTGTTGGTACACTACCTGCCTAGCAGGACTCAGACAAAGCTAGATGATGAGGAGAGTTGAAAATGTAACACCTAGAGACACACATGTTTCTGAATAACACTTAGATTCATCAGGTGACCAGAAACACAACTCCAAATGAATGGTATTGTCCTATCAACTCTGATAGTATGTCAGTATAACATGATTATAACATGATTAAAATCATGGCGCTGACTATTTGAAAATTGCACTTTGCACAAATAAAACTGAGTGATCGTTCAGCCCTAACCGATATAAATGATTATTTCCTGTGCCTTTGAAAACCCAGACACATTTGAAGCATTAAACTTGGCATATTGTTTAGTTGTGTTTATCTGTGAATCAGGTTTAATTGCTCATATGTGAGTCTGCCGGCAGTGGTTTGTAATTCTTCAACACCTAAACACCAGCGTGTCAGTCGTACATCACTGGATGCACATTACAAATAATTCTAAGTTCTTAAATGACAGGAACACTGGCAAATATTAAAACACAATATACCAAGAAGGGAGAAGCTTTTATTTCTTTTTTAGATCTTCTTTCATGTTGGGACTCCGAACAGTTCAGTTTAAGCCAATAGTAGCTCTTTATCATGGCTCCATGATATTATATAGTAGCCAGTGGGGAGGACAGGAGGAAAACCAGCCCACGGCGTCATGCTATTTTATTAAGTTATTTCTTGTAATTTGCACTTGTACCTCCATTTTATGTATGAACTCAGTGCTGCTTGATATATATTGCTCTCATGTTCCTAATTTTATCATGTGGGGGGGTGGGTTGACAAGTGTTATATAAATGACTATTATTATTACTACACTAGTTGCCTAAGTTACTTATCTCTACTTTCTTATGTAAAATGAAGAAGTAAGCAGTAAAATAATGACTTATAAGAAAAACAGTCACTGCAGCCTCAGGGTGGGAATAAACCTTGTGTGTATAATGTGTCACTAGAAGTCTGTCTGTAAACTGCTGCCCGTACAGCAGTCTGTTGCCAACACCAGGATCCAGAGCAGCACGTCGGGCCGCCGCACGTCTCCGTAGCTCCTCTGTGGGTCCAGCCCGGACAGCTGACGGCGAGGCCCGAGCAGCAAGCAGGGAGGTTAACCTCCCTTGGAAGCATGAAAATAATGAAAGGCATTGAGTTGATAGGAGAGGTCCCGCCCTAAGGGAGGACAGAGGGTGCTCGACCTCCTCTACGATGCCACAACCACTTCACACACACAGGCTGCCCTTTCCCCTCTGACCTGCAGGTGTCGCTGTTGAAGCATTTTAATCAGACTTTATTAAATAATGGCTTCATTCCAAAGAATATTTTATAAATAATAATGAGATTTGGTATTTCAACCAATTACTCTTTTTCATATTTTGATCTCCCTCTTGCTTCTCAAAAAAATAGAGGAAGAGCAACCTCCTCGGGTTTGTTGTGCCTCTCTAACATGGTGAGAGCTACCAGATGTGGAGGATGGTCCTGCTTCAGTTTCTTTCATTGCTGCCTTGTGCAATACCATGCCTCTTAACGTCAAGCCCTGACTGGGAGTAAGAATAGTGAAGCAATGGATTTAAATGTTGTGGGTTATTTCTAATTTATTGTACTTTATTCATTCTGTTACAGATATACAGTTTATGTGCTTTGTAGTTTAGTTCAGAAAAGTGCAAGCTAACTTTGAAATATGTACAAAACATACTGTAAATGTATTTTAGTGTGTATAGTAGTTACCACCACTGTTGTAAATTCTTTCATGCTGTCAAAATGGCAGCCTCTGTTGGACAGGATCACCTAATCACAATCATTCCCCTGCCTGCTGGCCAACTACAGACAGGTGTGCCTCAAACCACTGAAGCCAATCATTCCCCTCCCCCTGATTGCCAATTGCAGTCAGGTGTGTTTCACCAGTCTATATAAGGCCCTCAGCCGAACCAGCAGATCTCTCTCTGCTGCTCCATCCAACCCTCATGCCATGCGTCTCTGTGAATAAACCATGGTTTGGATGGAAATAAACCACTTAAACTGATTTCATCGTCAGATCTCTTTAATTTGAGAACCTTAGGCGGTTTGCTCAGTTCCGGAACCCAAGAAAGTTTTAATATGGTCCTTCGAGCCGGATAATCCTGAAAATGATTCTGATTCTAATCAATCCATCGTTCTTTATGGACCAAACACAAAGCATAATGTGAATGCTGAAGTCCAATATGACGACATAAGGCCTCATGCACAGCTTGTGGGAACATCCACACCTCATCTGAATCCTGATCAGGCATCAGATCCTGTGGTTAGGCCTCAAGTCCAACAGAGAAACATACAGCAACTTACACTGACTGAGCATATGAATTCAGCAGAGGAGAACTTCACTGCTTACAGGCTCCATAACCTCCCTCTCAGTACTGTCAAGATGCCTGTAGCTCCACTGGCATTCCCATATAAGCCACTTACTTATACTCAAGGCTTAAACTTACAACCTACTTTACAGCATGGATTGTGTCCTAAGCTTACCACTTGTGTTTCCCATCAGCAGCGTTTACCAGTACAGTATCAGGTGATACGATCCCCAATTCATGTGGTACATTCACAACCCATTTTATCCTCTTTGGGCCCTGTTTGCTCCCAGCCTCTTTCCTTATCCAACCAGCAAAGACCTCAACCTTTTACTGCCCCCCCTGCAGGTGATGCCATGCCTCAGCCATCCTTTTCATTCCTTCCATCCAAGAGCCCCAGGAAATCAGTGCATCGTTCCTACCCACTCTCGTCCACAATTTCTTCCTTATGCTGGTGTGCAGTCACAGCCACTTTCATCACAGCAGGTAGCTCAGATATCGCTACCACCACCTTCAGAAATGGCTCATCTTACTGCCACAGCTTCAGCTAACCCGCTTCCACATGAGCCATCACTGTATGGAGTTCCAAGGCCTACTATCCCAGATTTCACTAAGGATAGTGAGAAAGACTTTGCCAACCTGAAGCTGGCACTGGACAATCTTTTGAGCCCCTATGTTCAGCTGAGCGAGAAATATAAATACCACGTTCTCCTGGAGCATCTCAAATTGCCTGAAGCCCAGATGATTGCTCAGTCTTGCCATCATCATCCAGAGCCTTATACTGCTACAGTGCAGGCCCTCCAACTGCAGTATGGTCAGCCCCACCAGTTGGCTCAGAGTGAGATAGCCGCAATACTCACAGCACCTGACGTCAAGATTGGTGACTCACAAGGGTTTCAGAGTTTCTCCCTTCAGGTTCACCTGCTGGTGAGTATGCTGCTATCGCTGGAGGGCCCAACTGGTTATGAGCTGAACTGTTGCCCTCATGTTGACCGTTTACTGAGCAAGCTGCCAAGGTACTTGAGAGAGTTTCATCGAGTTCTTGCACTTACAAGGCAAACTCACTGTAGCCACATTGAACCCATACAATCTAAGGGACTTGGCTGGATGGTTACAATCCAAAGCTCAACAACAGAGGCTTTCAAACCGACTTGTACAACGGTATCAGCAGGAACAGCCCAGCAACAGGCAACCCAAAACCACCAAGAATAGGAATCAGGCAGTTGTCTATCATGGCTCGAATCCGGATGTTCCTCCGATCCAGTTCCGGCAGTCCCCACGGAAAACTAATCCTTCTGTTATCACACACAAAAGGTCTAACATCCACTGCCTGTCCTGCCGAGGCCATGATCATTACCTCACCAAATGTCCTCAAATGAGATCCAAAACCAAAGAGGAACTACAATCATGGATAAAGAAGGATAAAAGATGCTGGAGGTGCGGACGTACCTCTCATTCAACCATGGATTGTACTCTTAAGAAACCTTGTCCTGACTGTGGTGAGCTCCATCTTCAGATCTTGCATCCTGTGGCTAGACAAGAACCACGCTCTGAAACTTCACGCTCGCACAGCAAAGTGTACTTCTCTCACTCCAACTCCTCTAATCGTATGCTTCTTAAAGTTGTCCCAGTACTCCTCTGGAATGATAACATTTCACTCAGTACATATGCCATACTAGATGATGGCTCTGTTCGATCTATGATCCTGCCTGCTGCTGTCCAACAGCTTCAACTGAAGGGAAAGGAGGAGGTACTTACCCTCCGTACCATTCGTTCTGACATCACCAACATTGAAGGTGAAAGCGTGCAGTTTGAGATCTCCCCCATCTCGGCACCCACGGTCAGATACCCCATTCGGCATGCTTTTACTGCAAAAGAGATCGATCTTATTGATCAGACATACCCAGTTCAGTCTCTTAAACGCCGATACCCATATCTAAAAGATATCCCCGTTCAGCCTTTCAGGAGAGTCCAACCTCTTGTATTAATTGGCTCAGACAACTCATCTTATCTCACCCATGGAGCCGGTGAGAAGAGGTCTTCAGGGAGGACCCATCGCTGTGCACACTCAGCTGGGTTGGACCCTCCAAGGTAATGAGGGTTTACCTGTAAATTGTCCTCCTGCACACCAATGTCTGTTCACTGCCTCCATCATGCCATCTGATTCCTTGCTTAGTCATGTTGAGAAGCTATGGAAACTGGATGTACTACCCTTCCGCAGTGAGAAACAAGTCACTCGGTCCCAACAAGACAAACAGGCCATTAATATGTTGGAAGCGCAAACAAAAAGGGTGACTATCGATGGAATTGAGCGTTATGCGACTCCCCTTCTACGGATACATGATGCTCCCAAACTGAAGGCTCCAATGGATGCTACAATGCCCAATCTAAGGAGGACAGAAAGGAGGCTCCTCAAAGATGAGAAGAAGACAGCTGTCTACAATGAGGAGATACTAAAGCTAGAGAAAGCTGGCTATGTCAAGAAAGTTCCTCTTGAAACAATTAATAGCTCGGCGGAATCTTGGTATCTGCCCCATCATCTGGTCCATCACAATAATAAAGCCCGCTTGGTATTCAATTGTTCATTCAGATTCCAGGGGATGTGCCTGAATGACCAGCTACTTCCTGGTCCAACCCTGAGCCCTTCCCTTATTGGGGTCCTCCTTCGTTTTCGCCAATACCCGGTAGCAGTAAGCGGTGACATCAAGGGCATGTTTCACCAGGTGCGACTGCTACCCAAAGACCGGCCCTTGCTCAGATTCCTTTGGCGAAACATGAAGAGGGAACTGGAACCTGATGTTTATGAATGGCAAGTACTACCCTTTGGCACCACAAGCAGCCCCTGTTGTGCAACTTTCGCTGTTCAGAAACATGTCCAAGATCACTGTGAGGGATACGAGGAGATCAAATGGGCTGTGGAGAATAATTTCTATGTTGACAACTGTCTGACAAGCTGCCTCAGTATCCCAGAAGCAAGATGCCTGGTTGACAAAACACGAGAACTTCTGGCCATAGGTGGCTTCCAAGTGCGTCAGTGGGCTAGCAATCACCCGTCAGTGGTAGCTCATTTACCCCCAGATGTGCAGTCACAGAGCTTGGAACTATGGCTCTCACAGAACCGTGTTGAACCAGTAGAATCCACTCTGGGCCTGAAGTGGAACTGCTCCCCCGATGTCTTGAGCTATCAGCACAAGCCCCTGCAGCAGTCCCCAGTAACCATGAGAAGGATCTATCAAGTGCTTGCTCAACAATATGACCCCTTAGGGTTCCTTATACCCTACCTTACCAGAGCCAAAATCCTCGTCCAACAGCTTTGGTCAAAGAAAAGAGATTGGGACGACCCAAACTTACCTGCAGACCTCCAGGCAGTCTGGGAATCCTGGGAGAAGGAGTTACCCAATCTTCAGTCCATTACCATCCCCCGATGCTATACCCCAGCAGATAGACCCGATGCCATTACTCAGGATCTGCATGTCTTTTGCGATGCTTCTGAGCGAGCATATGGAGCAGTTGCCTATCTGCTCAATGAGTATAAGGAAGAATGCCACACTACCTTCGTCATGGCTAGGTCCAGAGTTGCCCCTAAGAAGCAATTGTCTATGCCACGTCTGGAGTTGTGTGGTGCTTTGGCTGGCGCTCAACTAGCCAAACTCCTTCAGAAAGAGCTTAGCATCACCCTCCGTCACACTACCTTGTGGACAGATTCCACCACCGTTCTGGAATGGCTGCAATCCGAATCCTGCCGCTTTAAGGTGTTTGTGGGCTTAAGAGTGGCAGAAATTCAAGAGCTCACAGACCTTCATTCCTGGCGTTACGTGGATTCTTCCAATAACCCTGCAGATGACATTACCCGGGGCAAAACTCTTTCTGACCTATCCCAACATAATCGCTGGAGGAATGGACCTGCCTTCCTTAAGCAACCACATGACAGTTGGCCTGTGTGGCCTAAACATACAGTCAAGCCAGACCCCACTGAACTCAGAGGTCTCACTTTTTGCTGCCTGACAACCATTGAAACTCAGAATCAGCAACAACTGAATCTCACACAGGACTCATGGAAAGACCTAGTACAAGTCACCTACGATTACCTCAAGAAGCAAACATCTGAGAGTTCACCAGCACCAACCTATGGGGATGCTGAGGTCAGATTGCTTAAACAGTGTCAAGTGGAAAGTTTTCCAAGGGAGCAGAAGTCCTTGCACACTGGCAAACCTCTTCCTCGGAACAGCAAGCTCAGAGCTCTTGCCCCTGAACTCGATAAGCTAACAGGCCTCATAAGAGTCGGTGGAAGGCTACGGAACTTTCAAGGGTCTCCTGAGATTCCTGTGCACCCTGTTGTGTTGGATCCTTCACACCCAGTCACTAAACTGCTCGTTAAGGACTTTGACGACCGACTTCTCCATTCTGGCCCCGAGCGTGTCTTTGCTGAAATCCGTAGACACTACTGGATTCTCCGTGGGAGGCAGGCTGTAAAACGTCATCAATCATCCTGTCCCGCCTGCCAGCGATGGCGAGCGAAGCCAAAAGTCCCCCTAATGGCCGATCTTCCACCTGCCCGTCTTAGGCTATTAAGCCCTCCATTCCTTTCTACAGGAGTAGACTGCTTTGGCCCTTTCATGGTCAAAATCGGACGGCGTATTGAAAAACGCTGGGGTGTCATATTCAAGTGCATGACAACCAAGGCAGTACACCTCGATCTCCTCAACTCTCTGGACTCTGATGCATTCCTCCTTGCTCTCAGGAGGTTTATTTCCCACCGAGGTAAACCTATGGAGCTACATTCTGACAGGGGCACAAATTTCCGTGGGGCTGAAAGGGAGCTTCAAGAAGCATTTCATGCAATGGAACCCGAACTTCAACAGAAACTCATTGACTATCAACTCACGTTCAAGTTCAATCCTCCAAGCTCTCCTCATTTTGGAGGTATCTGGGAGAGAGAGATTCGATCAGTGAAGAATGCACTTTGAGACGCAGTGGGTCACCAACCAGTGTCTGAGGACATACTTAATACTGTGCTGATAGAGGTGGAAGGAATCCTTAATTCTAAACCTTTGGGATACACCTCCTCAGATGTGGCTAACCTGGACCCAGTTACACCAAACATGCTGATCATGGGGCGGCGAGACTCCACATTACCGCAAGTAACCTACGCTCCTGAGTCCATGGGGCGGCGCCGATGGCGCCAGAGTCAAATCTTGGTGGATCAGTTCTGGTCACAGTTCATTCGGGATTACCTCCCTACCTTGCAACCACGGAACAAATGGCTAACTGCGACAGATAACCTGGAGGAGGACACAATAGTCCTTGTGATGGATCCTCAACTGCCCCGAGCCCAGTGGCTCATTGGAAAAGTAAGAAAGGCCCATCTCAGTCCGGACGGACGGGTCAGATCTGCGGACATCTTGATTCAGGACCGGACCTACACCAGACCAGTCGTACGGCTTATCCCTTTGCCCTCACTGCCACCTTGACAACTTTTAGGAATTCTGTTCTCAGTCACAGCAGCTGGGCTCCTGTGGGGGCGGCTGTTAAATTCTTTCATGCTGTCAAAATGGCAGCCTCTGTTGGACAGGATCACCTAATCACAATCATTCCCCTGCCTGCTGGCCAACTACAGACAGGTGTGCCTCAAGCCACTGAAGCCAATCATTCCCCTCCCCCTGATTGCCAATTGCAGTCAGGTGTGTTTCACCAGTCTATATAAGGCCCTCAGCAGAACCAGCAGATCTCTCTCTGCTGCTCCATCCAACCCTCATGCCATGCGTCTCTGTGAATAAACCATGGTTTGGATGGAAATAAACCACTTAAACTGATTTCATCGTCAGATCTCTTTAATTTGAGAACCTTAGGCGGTTTGCTCAGTTCCGGAACCCAAGAAAGTTTTAATAACCACTATACATACTGTGAATGTATTTTAGTGTGTACAGTAGTTACCACCACTATACATACTGTAAATGTATTTTAGTGTGTACAGTAGTTACCACCACTATACATACTGTGAATGTATTTTAGTGTGTACAGTAGTTACCACCACTATACATACTGTGAATGTATTTTAGTGTGTACAGTAGTTACCACCACTATACATACTGTAAATGTATTTTAGTGTGTACAGTAGTTACCACCACTATACATACTGTGAATGTATTTTAGTGTGTACAGTAGTTACCACCACTATACATACTGTGAATGTATTTTAGTGTGTACAGTAGTTACCACCACTGTACATACTGTAAATGTATTTTAGTGTGTACAGTAGTTACCACCACTATACACACTGTAAATGTATGTTTCGAATGGAAAGGTTTGGATTTCTTTTTACTCTTGTTTTTTTATATATATATAGCACCTTTCATACAATCAGTCTGTTTCACAGAGCAACAGTAAAACAGCACAACAGACGAAAAACAAAGCAAAAAGAAAAAATAGACAACAATGAACAGAATTTTGCAAGACTTAAAATTACAACAATAAACAATATAATTTTTTTTTTTTCAATAACCCCGGAAGTGTCGTAATTTAAGTACGGAAGTTACGTGACAAATAAATCAACTTTGACTAGTGGTTTCACACGGGACATGAACACCGGTCTCCTGGGTGAATGTCCTGTGTTTTTTGACCGTCCCGTCCCGACCAACCCAACCAACCCGACCCACCCAACCAAACCGACCTCCTGCATAAGCCGTCATTCGCCGCTCTCTATACTTTCCCAGTTCACAATTACCTGGATTACATGTGAAAGGATTTCGTGTTGACCATCACAAAAAAACTATTAAATATGTGTCTTTGTACACAAATCAATATATTAGATTTCACGAGTATTTCACAAACTGCTGTGTGACTGGGCCGGCCTAGCAGATAGCATCTCGGTGCTCCTGTGTAATATGCACAAATTGGCCTCTTTTTATGTAAATGAGCCTCATTGCACAAACAGTCCAATTCACAATGATCAGTGCTGATAGCTTCACAGTTAGTGACATTATTAGTGTCTTTAGAGAGTTGGTGGTAACTGAAGAGCATTTATACTGCCAGACTGGGATATTAAGACCCAAATAGGGTTTCTCTCTGTCACGTTAGAATTCCTTCTTGGAGTTTTGAGGAATGCTTCTGAAGCTCGTCGGTCAGGACCTGTAGTTTTGTCTCTGTGCATTGTTCTGCCTGCTCCGTTCTTGGCACAAAGGCAACATTAATACTTTGTCACATGGATAATAGCAATCAGATGCAAAACAAATTTTCTGGCCTGTAATATCATTAGTGAAATATAGTTTGTGAATGATGCACAATTCATGGTTCTATCAGCAGTCACAATTTATTCTTCGTGAATTCACCCGTGAGAGTGTAAGAAAACAGTTGCTGTGGAACCCCTAAAAACCGGTGACTTTTACAAGCCTGGGCTGTCAAAGCTAGAGGCCTTGACCAAACCAAACACGTGAATGGGACGCTAGAGAAGATTCACACTAGTTTTGTCAGGGGAATTGTCCTGTCCACAAAAATGGCAAGATTGGTCAATTGTGTTCAACCCATTATATTAGCATAACTACTGGAAATACGGTGAAACTGCGAGCCTGGCTCTGTCCAAAGGTAACAAAGTCTACCTACCAGCACCTCTAATAGCGTGTCTACACAGGAGGTGTTTCAGTCGTCCGTCTCACGCATCTGACGGAACAGATACGCTTTAATTTTAATCAATCGAGCTGTCTAACAGCTGTTTTACTCACACTGTACTCGCGTTAACACGAGCCAAAGCAGAAAGAAATGGTGTTAAGCTCACTAATTAACACCTTACTGTATGTGTAAAAACGACAGTTGCCTTTTTTATGGGGGTCATGTGCCGGACCATTTCTTGACTTGGACCAGTTGCCAGGCGACCAGTGATAACTCCAGTAATCTTTTATTTTTCCCTAAACTATTCTGAAAAAGGTTTTTTTAGAACTTTGGTTCTATTGTCATAGATGTGACTAATGGCTCCATGGATATGGTACATTTTCCTCCCCAAAGTAATTGCTGAGATCTCAGAATCCAGGGACATAACTAAAAACGGGCTCAAAAACTCGAGAGGTTAGAGAGACATCCAGGTTATCTAAACCGCTGAATTTGCTGATCACACCGAAAGTAAGTGCACCCTAATGCTGCTAAAAAGCCTTTGTAGGAAAACCAGGCATGCGCACAACTGCATCAACTACGGTATGTCGAATGTGTCCTGTAAACTGTGATGAACTGTTGTGTCATAATTCTGGTGTGTGTGTGTGTGTGTGTGTGTGTGTGTGTGTGTGTGTGTGTGTGTCAGTTATTTAATGTTTAATTGGCCACATTAAGGAAAAGGCAATTTTGTAAAAAAAAAAAAAACCTTAACTGCTTCTATGTTGAATTCTCAGTAAACTGCTTAAATAAGGCACATATTGAAGTGGCAGCACTTCAGCCTCCTTTAAAGATTATAATTTCAGATAATAATAATAACACAATACTACATTATTCAAGGTCTTTTTATTTTTAGGAGAGAAATGATGAAGTTTAACATTTCATTTTAACAACATTTTCTTACAGACCTGCTGTAAGTCAAAGCAAAGCAAATATGACTCACCACCTGATTAGTACATGGTACACTGCTGCTCATTTCTATGCATGTATTCATCCAGTGGTTTCCATCAGGCCCATACAGACTGGGCTATAAGCATTCACTGTAAAATAGAAGCAGGTAATAGATCTTTGTATAGTAAATTGATTTCCTTCATCTACTCACTTCCTGTTGTATCTGTAGGATTGAGCTGTGCTGTATTTGTGGTTGAGTCGATGAGTGATCTCTGTTATTTATATATTATATCTCAAGCTAACACACATTTCTCTTTCTTTGTGTTCTCAGTTGTCAACCTGCCTTTTCTCATCTTTGAAATGACTGCACCACCTCCTGTGTTACATGTATGGAATCATTTAGCAGGAATGATCCTCACTGTGCTGTGCACGGTTGCATCCAGATGTGTGAATATGTTAATGGATGTAGCACATCATGCAATAGCAGTTTAAGATTGATAAAACATGTACATATTCAAAGATAGTTCCAGATATTTTCAACCTGGGCCCTCCATCCTCTGTTTTTGCCATCATGAGTTGAAATGTGATCATTTACCAAACGGTGGAGACACACACCCTGTGACAACAGTCAAAGGCAAAAAGCAATTAAAACCTGACACTTGTGCTTAGCCACGTACTTTGTCAAGTCTTTCAGTTAATGGCGGCCATATTTCTTACCCCATCGGGCTGGTTCACACTGGTAATGTAACTGGGTGACCTAAAGCTTTAAGATGGTCCACTGCAGAGAATCTCCATATGGACAAGTTGTTATGTCTATTATTTATTCATAACTAATGTTTTATTTAAAACAATAAACTTTTCTGGGTCTGATTCCAATCATGAAAAGCTAACAAGTAAGTTGGCACTTAAAGCTACAGGCAGCAACTAGCAGGCATGTATAAGCCAACACAGTCGAGGGCAGAGAGAGACAGAGAGGGAGAGGGAGACAGAGATGGAGAGGGAGAGAGAGAGAGAGAGAGAGAGAGGGAGAAAGAGAGAGAACGAAAGAGAGAGAGAGAAAGGGAGAGAGAGCAGTGATGGTACAGAGCAGTGAATCAGAAATAAAACACTATTTTTACAGAGGTTACATTCTAAAGCACAAATAAACACAACTAAGTGCACACCCCTGTGGGAAGGTGCCGAGTTGCCAGATTTTGAATGACTGCAGCCAAAGGGCAGGCTTCATCTCGTCCTCTGCCTGGTGCGTGTGCCTCGGTTAAACTCATAGGAGAGGAGAGACGGAGGAACAGGGGAACTCACAGCGATGGAACAACCCGTTCTCATCTGTCACTTTATATCTCAGGGAGCTAGAGGGGGACTCGTGCCTCGGTATCAGAAGCCGAGGGGCGTGACAAAGCCACCTCAACGGGCTGCACACCCTGCTGAACATGTTGCATATTATACCTTTAAAGTAGGAAAGAGTTCAAAGTACAGCCCGAGAGTTTCCTTCTGACTCTGAAGCAACTGGAGTCATGCATTGTTTATGCCCTCTTGTTCCAACAGTCATCTCAGAGAATATCAAATTATTTCACATCCAGCCAGTTCAGCCAGCCGCTTTGTAGATGAGCCATCCTCCAGATAATGCCCTCATGTCGGGGGTATTGCCTTTCAAATATTCTGGAGATCTAAAATAAAATATGCAGGAACATTTTAATGGTAGCACTTTTTTTTTCTATCATACAGATAAAAACACAATAGTAGTAAATGAGTTAGAGGGATTAGCTCTGGTAAAGGTGGTATTGCGTTATTACAGAGTCAAATTAAAGCAGAATAAAGGGGTTTGGTCAGTAATTATATGGACATTAACTGTTTCAGTCAGTGGTAGAGCCCACATACAGGGTAAGACAGGTGGGTGCTTTCTGTATAGGCAAAGGCTACCAGAGAGGCTAACATAATACTTTGGCAGTTACTGAGTATTTAGCATTTGTAGCCCTTATTGCCTTGTAAAGACTGGCTGTTAGCAGCTAGTACCAGGTTGGGTGCTCTCATAGTATAACCGTCAGCATGGTAACATTGTTGATGCCCAAAATAAATGCAGCAACCAGTTTCCACAACATAGTCAAGTACTTTCAGTATAATAACCATAATGTATTGTAGTTTTCTCAACATAGTCAAGTACTTTCAGTATAATAACCATAATGTAATGTAGTTTCCTCAACATAGCCAAGTACTTTCAGTATAATAACCATAATGTAATGTAGTTTCCTCAACATAGCCAAGTACTTTCAGTATAATGACCATAATGTAATGTAGTTTCCTCAACATAGCCAAGTACTTTCAGTATAATAACCATAATGTAATGTAGTTTCCTCAACATAGTCAAGTACTTTCAGTATAATAACCATAATGTATTGTAGTTTCCAGTCTTACCTTCAGATAAGCCAAGAAGAGTGGTAGCCACTGACTGCAGTAGCTGTTTCCTTAAAGCCAATATGACAACTGCTAGAAATGTCACCGTAATAAACCCATAATTACCTTCCCACTGCCTCTACAGTGTAGTGTGCATTGTTTCTTTGAAATGTAAGGGTAGTTTCAACATAAATATGAGGATGGCAATATGAACTTTAGCTGTAATTAGACTACTACCATGGCCTGTAAAGTGTAGCCTGCCCGGTAAACCATTTGTACAAAATATAATTATAGTAACTTTAACTAATTTATAACTATGATTACAATGCATAAATGGTTATTGAACGCACTTATTTGCACATATTGTTAACAGGGTAAATAAACACACAAATGTATTTATTGATCAATTAATCTATTGTCGATGTATTTCAGTGGGGTGAGGCTGGCGTGCAGGGTATTTTGCAGCGAGGACGCAGGGTGATTCCTCCTCGTCGTTTTCCTGTAAAATATCAAAATACTTATTAAAATGCACATCGATTTATACCCCAGTAGTGTACTGAAGTTTTTATTGGACTTTATTAATTGTAACCCACAGAAGACATTCCACAAATGTGTACCATTATCTGCAAATATTTCACTATCCACAAACATGTATTTTTCTATTAGTGTTGTGTAAAGTCACATCCACAAAAAATACAGGGCGATTTACAAATACGCATAACTTACTCTGTAAATATGTATTTTAAGGTTTACATGTAAATTGATATCTACACATTTGTGCATCTATTTTGCATTTGCAGATCGTATCCTGTGGATTTATTGGTCACATGACATTTGTAACTTTCCTCCTGTTTGTTTACAGAATTTTGTCCGATTGGTACCGCAGCAGATCTGTAGATAATAGTTGTAATCCACAGAAGACAATTCACAAATGTGTACCATTATCTGCAAATATTTCACTATCCACAAACATGTATTTTTCTATTAGTGTTGTGTAAAGTCACATCCACAAAAAATACAGGGCGATTTACAAATACGCATAACTTACTCTGTAAATATGTATTTTAAGGTTTACATGTAAA
>CAKAKR010006980.1:0-29400 GCA_916700685.1 Adelosebastes latens | reverse complement strand
ATACATGTGTATAAAGCAGCATATTTTTCCACTCCCATGTTGATAAGAGTATTAAATACTTGACAAATCTCCATTTAAGGTACATTTTGAACAGATAAAAAAGGTGCGATTAATTTGTGATTAATCACGATTAACTATGGACAATCATGCAGTTAATCGCGATTAAATATTTGAATCGATTGACAGCCTTAAAAAAACATATTGTTGGACCCACCCTATGAAATAAGCATCATGTGTACATTTAAATTGTAGAACATAACTTACCCAAGGTTACTACAACCCCCAAATTCCCAGAAAAATACCAAGGACACAACCTGTCGTCAGCGCTAGCATCATCACAACAGAGATCACTAGTCAAGCTGCGTTTCCTGCCTGCTTCTCTGCAAGTATTGTGAGTTGTGTCTCACAGCGACTTCACAGTGCTCCTCAGCACAATTTTTTTCTGCATTCAAAGTGTTGCTGCTCGGTCTCAGCGCACTTTGTAAGATTAGAGTGCTGACATACTGTAAGTTTCTTCCATCCTTTCTATACACACAGTGCTGTGAGTACATGCCATGAGTCCTTCCTCACTGACCCACGCAGGAACCCCATGACTGTTTATTTTTTTTTTTTTTTACAAGGACAAAAAACAACCAGAGCAGGTCAGACTGGATCCCCAGTACGCTGACGTGGGCGAAGGCATTGTGCTCCATATTGTTTATCCGCCATTATTCACTCAACACAACAAGGTAAGGTGATCCCTGACGAGCTCGGAGCACAACAAAAGTGAAGACGGACCCCTGAGTCATCGCGCTGTCATTTAGAGCATCTTTTTCCTCTTCTTGGTCTGCTGTATGTGGTGTGACGAGGTCAGCGCCTGTTATTACCTCATCTTGTCCCTGTCCTGCCGGCGGGGGGGGGGCGGGGGGGGGGGGGGGGCCTCACTTCTGAAGGCCTTTGTGTAAACACAGCTGCGTTGTTGACTTTAAAGCCTGACGTTCCTTTGAACCCCCCCCCCACCACCACCACCCCTTCTGAGATATTGGAGGGTATGCCCCCCCCTCCACTCCCATCCTGCTCAGTAAGAATACAACATGTATGCTCCACCAAACAAAAGCCGGCCATTAAAGTTGTATCAGCCCCCCGAAAGGTAACAGGATCTCCTTGAAGCTCAGGTGCGACAAGTCACACCGTGATTTAGCATCAACAAACGAGGACGAACGAGACGGACGGGCAGTTTACACACTGAGTGCATTACTGGTAGCAAACTGCAACCTGTGCATGCAGGGAGTCTTCAATGGTGTCGACGTTTGGTGACACTTTCACTCAGAGACGACTCATAAAAGACGCTTTTTTATTAACAGACACCTGTTTTGATGTGTAAAGAAAATAAAACTTAAAGAACCAGTTCACCCAAAATTAGGGCTGTCAATCGATTAAAATATTGATTAATCGCAAATAATTCATACATTTTTATATCCGTTCAAAATGTACCTTAAAGGGAGATTTGTCAAGTATTTAATACTCTTATCAACATGGGAGTGGGCAAATGTGCTGCTTTATGCAAATGTATGTATATATTTATTAGTGGAAATCAATTAACAACACAAAACAATGACAGATATTGTCCAGAGACCCTCACAGGTACTGCATTTAGCATAACAAATATGCTCAAATCATAACAGAACTCATAGAACCCATTTTAATTCACAAATCTTGAGGTCAGAGTTCAAGGGGACCCCTTAAAAAATGGCCATGCCAATAAATCCCATTTTCTCACTTAACATCTACTGGTATCCAGCCATGCAGATAGTTTTTCTTTAAGGGTGATTTCTGCCTCCAAGCATTGATAAAACAGCATTTAAAAAACAACATCTACATGTTGAGCATCTCATTCTAAAACCATATATGAAGTGATAAGGTCTGGCTCACAGTTCCAGTTCATCCCAAAGGTGTTGAAAGGGGCCAGTCACTTGATCCCTTCCTCACCAAACTGGGCAAACTGGAAACACAACATTGTGTAAAATTCATGTTTGCTGTTAATTAAATGACCAAAAGAACACACAAATATATGGAAGGGGTTGTCCGTTTGAACACACTAATTGCCAAAAATATTAAATGTATAAACAGTATTCCATTCACCTCCATTAAGGTGGAGGCAGTAATCTCAGAGACAAATAATCTCAATAAAGACAAAATGATGAAAAAATATGCATAGTTAGAGAGAGATAAGTGAGATAGATGTGAAAATATATTTTTTTATTTTCCAGTTTCGGTGAACTGACCCTTTAACCTAGCGATTCAAGCGACATACAACCACAACTGTGTGAAACTAAGGGTGGTGGTGACATCACCGAAAGCATTAAAACGCAATGCTGGGAGAAACTGATGCGGAGTGGCAGAAGTGTGCAAGCCATCCACAGAAATCAGCTCTGATTGTAAGTCTTATTAATTAATAACATCCCAGGAAGCCAAAGGCATTAAGCAGATTATGGGTGCAGCGAGCTCCAAAGGCATGCGTGTAACCCAACACACCCAACCGGATCTGAGCACTCAGCGTCTGGCTGCAGAAACAGGGGAAATGCGCTTAGTTGAGTTCAAAAACAAACCCTAATTTGATGGTATTCTGTATTCTCATATTTGGTTTGGCCAGAGCCCAGGTGATTGATGTGGCAGCAAACCTGACTGAGAGAGGCTGCGTGTTGCGTTGATGGTCTACTTCACTCCATAATCAGGTGGAGGGGTGTGTGTGTGATTGATTGGTATTCCTTCCTCCAGTGCGCGTGCATGTGTGTTTTGCAAGAGTCTAGCTACTGTGTCGGATTACCTGGCTGGTTAGGAAATGCCTCCCAGTTTGTGTTTTTGTTCCCCTTGGGCTGCGAAGACAGACCGCTCCATCTATAATATTCAAATCAGTTCTAGAAAAACAAAAAAAACAAATTCTGCTGTGGGAAAACTGAAAAAAAGTATCTATTTGATTTGGAATTGGGTCTGCAGCTCTGTGTGTGCACGCTGCAGACAACACCTCCTTTGCGGACTTATATTTTATTCAGAGCCGCCAACACATCGCAGAGACATTTGGGAGAAATGATACATGTCTTTTTCACTGCAGTAGGTATGAATCTGTTGTGTGGCTGCCTTATAAATCATGACTCCTCTCCTGAGTGAAGGGAGCTTTCCCACTGCTATCAGCAAGTGCCATCATCTTCTATTGTTATTTGTATTATTCTACAGCTCAAGCACACTTTTTTTCTGCATGCATGAATGCAAAGAAACGGTACGTAGTTTTAGCTGCTACTGTATGATTTCCATACAATATGATCACTTTGTAAATGTAAAGTCAAAGTAGTTAAAGAGAACTTGAATGGCAGCTGTCACCCTCCAGAGGACATGCTCAAAGGAGCCTGTTGATGAAGCTGATAAGGAGAGCCCAGGAGGAGGAGGAGGAGGAGGGTAAAAAAACAGTGTTTGTGCCGTACAGTAGGTGAGGCGGAAAGATACCCCGCTGAGATAGAGCATGTCATGTCATGTGTAGAGCGTCAAACCGAACGCCGTCTGTGTTCACCAGTGATCCGTCATCAACGGCAGCGTCAACGGGCGACAGCTCCCACAGCAGAAATTCTCCCTCAATCAACCGGTTGAGGGACTTTGTAGGACTCAGAAAAAGCCTGGTGAACAGGTGTGTAGTGATGGCTTGTAGTCATGCTACTAACTTGGATCATATTTGGTAGTTTTGGCTACCATTCCTATCAACAAAAATACAAAAAAATTGCTAAAAAGAACATAGGTCAAGAACAAACCGTACAGGTTCAACAAACTTATGTGGAAGAGAAAACAAAAGTGAAGTAAAGTTATCACCAACACTTTCATCACGTTTCAGCTTTGACCTATACTCTACTTACCATAGTTGTGTGTGTACATGTCCTGTGCAGTGATGAATTATTGTTTACAGCCTGTCTGTTTCTTTCCTCATATCTTTTTAGTGATGTGGCCGTGTTTTGTCATCAGCTAGAAGTAGGCGTAAGCGATACATCAAATATACTCGATGTATTGCGGCTTGTTCTACGTGGGATGTATAGTAAATGACTATATTGCAAACATCGAGTAGCCTACAAATATTAATAATCACATCATTTTTTTAAGCCGACAGCATTAAAATTTTGAGTGTGTGTGACGTATCAAGAGTTGTGTTTTTGTATCTGGAGGGAAGCAGGGAAAGAACCTGGAGAGAGCGGAAGAAGTGAAGCGCCAAAGCGAGTTTAAACGTGTTGAGGTCAGAAACGGTGATGGTGAAGACGACATCTTCCACTTCCATTCAAAAGACGGTCAAACTAGCCCCCACGTTGTTTTGCGGTACGTGCATATATACTAGGCATTACGGTAAGAGCCTGTAAGGACTGACTTCAAAACAAAGCGATCTTCCGGTGATCGTGATATGGCAATTCACATAAATTAAATAAGTCAGCCAGTCTGTCAATATATTAATAATAAATACATTTAAAAAAATCATAAATAATATGTATATTAAACTACTGCCTGCAAACTGTATTTCAGAGAAAAAAATAATTAGTCAAACTAACTTATATAATACATTTCCATTATTTTCTGACAGTATATATGACAGTACACCACCTCAGTGCTCAGGTTAGTTTACTAGAATATATTATATTATTTTAGAGAAAATATTAAGATATATATCATATATTTCAGCATAGCCTAAGCTATGTTATATATGTATGTATGTAATGCTAAGCTAGGCTAACCACATCTTGACTTAAGCTCTGTGCTTAATGCACAAACATGAGATTGATATTAATCTTCTTATCTCACTCTTGGAAAGAAAGTGAATATACATAACTTTTCCTTTAAAGGACCAGTGTGTAATAATTAGGGGGATCTATTGACAGAAATGGAATATGATATTAATAACTATGTTTTCTTTATTCACCTGAGGGATCAGGTCCTCTCCACAGAGTCCGCCACGTTGCACAGCCATGTTTCTACAGTAGCCCAGAATGGACAAACCAAACTCTGTTAACTTTTCCTGCTTGGGACGGAGTCGATAACATTACTTGCTAGTCACCGCCACTCTCTGTCTCATGCTTCACCACTCATTTCCCACATACACACACACACTGACTCTACTCCAAATGGCTCTAGAGAGGGACATTGGCATTTTTGCGTCAGCCACCGTAGCTCTCCTACACACTTGGCACACGTCAGAGGCTTCAGTCACCGCTAGATACCGTCATATCCTACACACTGGTCCTTTAAGTTTCACTCAACCAAAATATTACCTGCATCCTGACTTCAAAAATGTAAATATAGCTGGCAGTGTGTCCCACTATGACCCATATCATATACTATTACTATAACTAACATAGTTTATTATTTAATAATGCACTAATCTGGGCTTGTGTCACAGACATCAACCAGCGGCAGTTTCAGAACTTCCAGTTCCAATTCCATTAATTGGAAATGTTGTAAGTGAGTTATTTTCATTTTCAGTTTAATGTTCCCTTTTCCCAAGTTCTGGAGCATCACTCCTCCAATATTTGGTCAGCTTTTCCCAGCTGTGAGGAGCTCCTCCATTTCCATTATGTGATGAAGTGATTTTAGTCTGCATGTACTTCATTTTGTCGAGTTTTGAAGAGGAGAGAGAAATAGAGTTGGTATATATTGTATATTTAGGGCCACACATACAATTCAGATTTAAAAGGAATACATGATGTTTTTGGTGAGACAGAAAATCAAAAAGAGAAGAAAAAAATGAGTGGTGACATGTTTGCAGACCCTGTAGGTGTATCTTTCTCCGCTGAATGTAGAGAAACTTCAGAGGCCATAAAGAATCCACAGGTATCAGCTTCCATAGCGGGCTGATTCAGTATCGGGTGTGATATCGGAGTCAGCAGCGTTTCCACTCGGATGGAATATTTAACGAGTTTGATGTATGGTGGGCACCGTGTCCGTGCGTGTTTCCCCTGGCAGAAATGAATGTTGGGACAGGGATCTCATGTGAGGGGAACCAGAGATCTGCTCTGAGATCATCAGAAGGTCTCCCGGGTCCAGCCGCGACAGCCTGCAGGAAGGAGGCCTGGCGAGGCGGCCGTAATGACCAAACACACGGCGCTGATTGGACATCTTGCATGCATTAAGGCGGGTTAGATGATGCACTGTGTCCTTCAGCCCCGGAGATCCGATAACAAAGCCGAGCTGTATGGGGTAAGGCGATCCCGGCGCAGGGCCACGGCTGCAGGCCGCTGCCTCTGCTCCCAAAGAAACACCTCTCTGTTCCACTGCCATGAAAGTGGAGACCTTGAGATGCACACAATAAAGAGTCACATGTGGACGCAGACATGTGGAGAGCAGACCGGGGGACAGAGGAAGAGCTCTTTCATAGAAGGGTGCTTGTATGGGGAGCAGGACAAGAGGCCGAAGAGCTGAAACAAGATTTTAGATATAAAATTGGGAATTTTCCCCTCTGGGGATCAATAAAGAATATCTTAACTCATCATCTCATCTCATCATCTCATCTCATCTTATTTATCTTAATTCATCAGATTTTATCTCAATTTATCTCAATTTATCTTAGTTAATCTCATTATATCTTAATTAACCTTAATGTAAATGCCCTTATAATAAATTAACTTAATTCATCTCCTCTCATTTCATTTCATCTTACTTCATCTCATCTTATTTTATCGCATCTTATCATAATCCCTCTCATTTTATCTTAATTCATCTCATTATGTGTTATTGTATTTTACTTCATCTTATCTTAATTCATCATATCTTATTTGCTTAACTCATCTCTTCTCATCTAATCTTAATTAATCTTATTTTATCTTAGTTAATTTTATCTTAATTCATCTTATCTCATCTTAACTTATGGTATTTAAATTCATCTTATCTTATTTTATTTTATCATAATTCATCTTATCTTATCTTATCTATTTTCGTCTCATCTTACCTTTATTTATCTCATCTTATCTTGGTTTATTTCATCTCATGTTGGAAGGAGCCTGAGATCTAAGCTTTTCATAGCCAACGACTGCTTCTCTGTAATTGTTGTGCACATGAAAATAAAAAAACTTGAAACTTGAATTTAGAGAACTTGAAAATCTTATTTCATCTTTCTTGTCTTAATTCATCTAATCTTATCTCATTTTATTTCATCGTATCTTGTTAATCTTAGTTTATCTCATTTTATATTATCTTAATTAATCTCATCTCATCTTATCTTATCTCAAGATTCCCATTGCCAACAACTGCTTTAATTGTTGTGCACTTGACAAAAAAAGAACTTGAAACTTGACCTGTCCATAGAAGTCACTGTCATTTCCACCAAACTGTACATAATGCAATTTTTTAGGTTCAATTGCCGACCACAGCATTAGTCACAATGTGTGACGGTGACAGGGGAACATATAGCTGGAGTGAGTTCCATAGAGGAAACTCAGAGGGAAAATAATAAAGGTAAATGTATTCAAGGAAGAATATTGTGTATTTAGTGTATATTTAATGCTAACTCCAAACCTGACCAAACCTGGGCTGATGGAGACTAAATGGACCATAGCTGGAGAATTACCCATAAATGTTTGAAACATTAGTTTCAGCCAGAACAAACATAACATCAGTCAAACACACTAAGCATGCAGTCCATCATCAGGTCCACTTTGTGATTACTCAATACCAGATGACAGAAAACAGTCGACTAAACCAACATGGACAAGAAATTAGGAAACTTAAAGCCCAATGAAAACTCCAAAGGAAGATTCAACGATACAGCTGAGAGCTCCAGAAGAGCTACTAAATAGACCTTGTGATGGGATTGTTTTGTCAAGTGCTATTTCCAAGGTCAAGAATGAACTTTCAATCCCATGGATGAAAATCATTTAGTTATCAAGTATGTTTCTTCTTCTTCTTCTGCTTCTTCTACGTCTTATTGCTCAAACTCAAGAGATTGTCATTTTGTCATGACGTCCTCAGAATATTTATGTAACACTAGCTGATGGAGATGCACACATCACACACATCCTTAATTTCAAAATCATTTATTGGAAATAACTATGCAATTTGATACAAATTTGAAGTTTGAGTTGAGTTAGTTGTGGTGAAATTGTAAGCACTCGTTGTTGATTTCCAAAGGAAACTCATTTAAACTCAAGAAAATAAATATTCATTATTCTTTCATTACTGGAAACGTTATTCAAGTTAATGTTCAGTCATCCACACAGCGAGGCTGCAGTCACAGCACCACCACAGTGCATCAGTCAGTGTGGATGGCAGACGCTGTTTGAGAGCTCCGGAGTCGACCAGCGTCTCAGCTGAACTGAGAGTTCAAGTGTGTACACTTACATATCCATCTGTTGCATATAGTGTATGCATAATACATAACAGGGCCCAGAAAATGGGATTGCGTACTGTTAGTGTATGTGCCAACCTTCAGAAACTGAGCCTAGATCAGACACACAGCATCCCATAATGCTGTTGGAGGTTGTGTTTTATAATAAAATTGTCAATTCTTTAAAACATATTAATTAATTTTTACTATGTATATGTATATATATATATGTATATATATATACATATATATATACG
This sequence comes from Adelosebastes latens, assembly GCA_916700685.1. Classification (NCBI taxonomy): domain Eukaryota; kingdom Metazoa; phylum Chordata; class Actinopteri; order Perciformes; family Sebastidae; genus Adelosebastes; species Adelosebastes latens. The sequence goes on along the minus strand of CAKAKR010006980.1, from coordinate 20,820 downwards.
TATATATATATATAATTTTAACAAGTAATGAATTAGAAGGGCTAAAAAAAAAAAATATGTAAATTGTCATAGCTAATTAACATGTAGGTAATGCATTTGAAAGTTGATGAATGAAAGTCTAACGTAGTCATCTTTAATTATTTTCATTTTTAATCAGTCTGCAAATACACAGTGGCAATCAGAGGATGCCATGCACACCTTTTACAGGTGGGTGTTGGTACACTTATATCTATGATATTAATCATAACATATATAATTATGTATTATATTTAGACATTCAATTCAACTACAACACACACAATTAATAAAAAAAGTAAGATGTTATACTGTGTTACTGGAAAGATCTTAAAACAAGTTTAAAAGTGAGAGGAACTTTGCTGAAATTATTATTAAATATGATCACTTATTAATTAAAGTGCAAGCCTAGATTAGTCCAAGTGCAGTTGTGTCTTTTAAAAAAATCTATATATATTTTTAAAATTGTACTTGTTTTTCAAGTGACATAGATACTGATAGCTTAGGTAAAAGCTTAAATTTTCCAAGACCCCCTGACACCCCCTGTATTCAGTGCATTGTGCACATTGTAATGCAATAAAATGTAGAAATTAGGTGCGTTACCTCCAACATCACGGTTTCATTCTAAAGAAGAAATGTGTGTTTACATCCTTATTGTAGTTGATAATGCCCTGAATGTTATGTGAGAAGAATTAGGGCCATGTTGGAAATGCATAAACCTCAAAACCCCCTGTTCAAAACATTGATCATTGTTTAGGTGTCAAATTTCTGAGATTGGAACTTCATTTTTCTTCACATTGTCCTAATCCTTCTTCATACAAGTGAAATATGTCAGGACATGCTGCAGGTTATGCCAGTTATCTGTAGTGTGTCTGTGTGAAGGCCCTGACACCCAGCTAACAACATTCACATCTGTGTTTTTGTTTTCACGTCTCTGCAGCCGGCAGAGAAAACAAAAGCTCCATCTTTTTATGGCTGTAATCAGCTGGCAGCACTTTCCACCCAGCAGCACTTAGGTTTATATATGTCCACATTTTTTACACTCAACAAGATCATATCACCCAGTTACAACAACAGCGTGAATTACGAGGGTGTACTTTATACGGAGCCTGTCTTGTGATGACATGCGTGGGAAAGATAAATGGCGGCGGTACAGTTCCCATTCAGCCTCGTAGAAGAAAAGAGGAACGTGCGTCTGGCCATTGATTATGTGGCGCGGAGCAACAGATTTGGTTTGAGGGGAAACAAAAGGTTGTCTTTTGGGGAGATTTGTCTCTTGGCTCTGAGCTGACTTCTTTGCAAGGATCTATTGTTCTGCTGCAAAGACACAAGAGGCTCACTGAGACCAACCAACCCCCCCCTTAGAGAGCTGCATGATAAGTAAGTGGTCTCCATCACGACCACCAGTTGATTGAATTCAAAGCATCGATTGTGTTGCTTTTATTCATTCCCATGAGGACATACAGTGGTGATGTTAGCCAAAGTATGCAACTTTACTTCTCAATACTTCAAAAGGAAATATTGTACTTTTAACTCCACTAAATTTATGTCCTACTTTGTAGATTAAAGAGCCACTCCAGTGATTTAGTATCACAGTTCCATCCAGTTACAGTTTGTTGTTTGACTTGTGAAAGACAGATTTTTTTTTTTTTTTTTTAAAGTGGTCAAAATTGAAGCAGCAGAGGCAGAAATATCTTGACTTTCAGTCCCTAGTATGAGTCAACCTTCAGAAACAATGGATCCTACATGTTCAGAGGCCCACCTGCTGGCAGCAGAACAAAGTGTGGTGTAATTGAGTAACTTAGAAAGTAATACAATTCTGGATTAATGCATGACATAAAAAAAAACTTCGGTTACAGCTGTTATTTATCAATATTTGCACAATTTAGAGTTACTGTGAGGAACTTTTAACTGGTTATGAAACAGTCTCAATGTAATCCTGATGCCTCTATATGACCTACATAGGCAAACGAGACCATCAGAGAGAAGATTGGCTATTTCTATACAGTTATTCTTAATGCTTGTCATCGATGCCAGCGGGTCTGATTCTGCGCTAAATCAGATGAAATCACGCAGGTTCACCAGAACCTCCTTCAGCTCAGACTCCAGCAGGGCCTCCGGCAGCGATCAGCTCACCGCGGACAGACCCAGAACCGGCTTCGCTGCCGTCTTTGACCTGCAGTTGGAGCTCCGGCGGAAGATGGAGAGCTACGAGTCCAGCAGCAGCAGCAGCAGCAGCAGCAGCAGCAGCAGCTCCTCCTCCGGCCAGGAGCAGAGCTTCATCTCGCTGCTCCGCCTCTCCCCGCTGGGAGCCAACACCAACACCACTCTGCTGGAGGCCGAGGGGAGGGGGGGGAGGTATGGGAGAACCAGAACCAGGACAAGGCGGAGCAGACTGCCAAACTCTTCGGCAGTTCCTCCTGTGCCAGACTACCACACTAAAATCCCTAATTATGTAGAATTACTGGGATCAGGCCTGAGTTCCCTCAGCACCTATGATCTTTTTGGCTGGACCACAGAGGGCCAGCCCTACAAAAACAAAAGTCTTTCACCGAGTGACCGACTGAGTGATGAAGTTACACGATTGGTCGGCCGAGTGTTGGAGTTTCCTCATTGGCCGTTGCTCTTTGAAAATGAAAATGCGGGGAACGGTCAAAGAACGTATATTGATAAGTACATTTTTCGTTCCATTGCAACATCAGCGCCCAGCAGCAGAGTTACGCTTCCACCGTTTTGGACTGAAAGCGACTACCGGACGCCAGTAAAACGTCCACCTAAAAAGTGCCGTAAAAAAGGTCAAACTACATTATTAATTAACAATTAAATATTATAAATATAATAAACGTTTTCAGTCCAAAATGGCGGCAGCACTGGAATTTCATCTCTTTGCTGCTAGACTCTTTAGAGCAGTCAAATGAGCCCGTCCAGCGCGACGCGTCCGGCTCACAAAACTTGGACTAAGATGTCAAACTAGTTCTAAAATGAAATCAGACTCAGCAGTGGCACTGCCCGTTTCTCACTTAAAATGTTTTCAGAAGTAGATTTTGGTGGGTTGTTTAGACGGAATAACAGAAAGTTTATGAGCAGGCCACCATGTTGTTTCCTGTTTGATACGGAGAGCAGAGAACCAGGGACCAATCGGGTGCATTCCACGAGATGGTACGTCCCCCTAGTGTCCTCGCCGGACCTGGTGGACATGTAGCGCTGGATTTAACATTATAGACATGACCACTGACTATTAGTAGAACAATTTTAGCCACATGTTTCCTCAACCTGATGTTCCTTCATGAACCTTTAGCGTTCTGCATAATAATTAGCCATGTGCTTTGGTTTGTTGTGTTTTCTGAGCAATGGGCTTTCGATCCGATGGGACATTTTTCAGACTATTGGGGTTTTGGAATAATGGGCTGTCAGAAAACAATGGCACGGTGCATGCAGTTTGTCATGGCGTGCATGTTGTTACTCAAGTGTGTTTGGTGCCCACCCCTTCTATCCCTCAGACTCTTCATCCAGGACCCCCTCCCCTCCCATCCCCTCCCCACCCCCTATCCTTCCCAGCCAGCTCCGGGCTGAATGAAAGAGAAAATAAAGAGATCTAAATGTCAGCGGGGAGCTGAGTGCATTCCTCTCGCCGTGTCCCGAGACCGGTCACCCAGAACAACTTGTGATCCTGGGACAAAGCTGACGACAGCAGGTGGCCATATAAAGAAATTTTCCTCCCTAGAATTAGATCTTATCCCAGGGAAGTGCCATTGAGTCATAGATAATACCCCCCATACCCACACCCCCACCCTGCTGGGTCCAGAAGGATTTTCATTTCAATTTCTTTACACAACGATGCTTTTCATCTTGACCAGGGTGAGATGACAGCACCGCAGCTATGAAATAAATGGGAAGCAGTTGAAAGGCAGAATTATCCCCTGGACCTGCAACATTGCTCGGAATGCCCCACTGTTTCCATTCATGTACGTTTGTGACATCCTCATATGCAACAGAAACCTCTCACACACACATAGATATACACACATGCAGTCACGCATACATAGAGACAGATAAAATCAGACAGGAGTGGTACCTATCCACACACACACACACACACACACACACACACACACAAGCTTTAATCCAAACAGGGCTGGTATTTTATAATTTCATCTCCTCTGTCTCCTTTTTCCCATCCCGTTTTCTAGGGGGCATATAAATGATGCATGAGGACGAAAATGTCACCCTCAAAATAAAGGGAAAGCAATTTCGTCATTTTCAACTTTTTTCCTCAGTGTTTGCAGCTTTACCGTAGTGAAATGCCAGCTGTTACAAAGAGCTGAATGCTTCAAAGTGTTCGGTGCAGGCGAGACATAATTCAGACAGATGCTGCATGATGATCAGAGGTCACACTGGGAGATCTAAACGGAGTTATGGCTAAATGACGGCCGATTTCATCAGTCACAATTGTAGCTAATTCAGGATGTCAACGTGCGACAGGTATCGCAGACATTACTGTCAAATCACTGCTGAACCTTCAACTTGGACTGATGTTTGCATTAAAGTCATCACTTCCATTTAGTTTATTACAACTGGAGCCTCATTTTCAGTTCTAACATTGTACAAAGTAATAGCTGAAATCTGCTGAAAAAGCAACATGGAGCATGTAAAAAAGCAGTTGGATGTTCAAACTGTTGTAAACAAGCCAACAGCTGATTCAGATTAGTGGTTCCCAACATAGGGGGCGGTTCCCCCCATGGGGCCTGAGATAGATCTGATGGGTCACAAAGCCCGGTCTCACCAAAGGGCGTATGAATGACATAGCAATTTGTAAGTCATTTTGCGTACAATAACAACGCCATTCTTGCTTTTGGCGTGTAATGTGTTCATCATGTAGTCTGAGCTGACTGCAATGTAAACACAGCCATGTGAATATGCTACGCTCAGAGCTAGTGACGTAGAATAAAAAGAGAGAGATCATTTATGGTGGATGGGTCCAACAAACACAGGACTTTCAACCAGGAGACCGATGTTCATGTCCCAAAGTGTTTTTATAAAGTTACGCTAGTGAAGTTTGTGATGTGTTTTCCATACTTATGTTACGTTGTTTACATACATATTTTCCTTAGTTTATGTACTTACTTCAAGCCCAACCATGATGTTTTTCCTAAACCTAACCAAGTGGTTTCGTTGACTCAACCTAATTACAGCCGTTATCATAGTTTTAGTTGCCTTAACTTAACCGTTTCATGGTAATGACGTGGCATTAAAGCAGTGGGTAGAAATGGAGCAAATATTATTAAAAAAAGTTATTTTTATAAAACGGTAACTATATCTTGACAGTAGTGCATGAGACAGGTAATCTAAAAAAAAGCACGTTCCTCTGTGTCCTCCAGTTGGTCATAAACAAACAAAATTCAAATTCAATAAGTGGTATTTTTTGATAATTTTGCAATAGTGGTATGAGTTTGTTATTTATCCAGTGCTTTAAGAACTTGTTTAAAGGCTAAGCCTGGCCTTAGCATACTGCAAATATTCCATAATCCATACTACTGACGAACTGTCAGTATAGAATTCAGAATAAAGACAGTTTTCAACTAAAACATTTCATATTGTATAAAACTGTAAACAACTTAGCCAAGCGTACCAACACACAATAAACAAGCACAACATGAATTCTGACTTGAAGACTGTCAGAATCAGGCGAGGGTATATTTACTCTTCACAATCAACATTTCCCTGCCTGACTGCGCTCTGCCTGCTGTGTTGGTTAACACGTAATTTAGTCTAATTGTGTGCTGTTCTTGTGAAGTCAGTTGACTATAATCTAGTTTAGTCTCCTGCTCTGCCCTTTTCTGTGTTAATGAATTGTAACCATTGATAATAGTAAATTGCGTGTTCAGCATATTTGATAAAATTCAGGTATGTTTTTGTGTTGTATCAGCTTTGGATGAAAGCATCAGCTAAATGAATGGAATGGAATGAAATGATAACACTCTAAAAATTAAAAGGAGCCTGATAAAATACATTAACACATATCTACAACAAAAGTCATTAACGAGGATCCTGTTTCTGATTAGTTTTTTAACACAAACACTCTTTTTTGCTTTGTATATTTGACAAGAACATCAAAGTTAATAAAACAAGTCACAGGACTTATTACCATTGAGGTTATTGTTGTAGTTTGATGTCGAAGAGGTGTGAGCTTGTAGCTGCGCATGGAGATATTGGAGTATGGCGTAAGCGGCAATAAAAGCACAAAAAAACATCAATATGCAGAAAATATTCACATTAGCCATTAACAGGCATTATTCAAATAACAGGCTGAAGTACAATCCTAAAACGGGTCCATTAGATGAGTGACATACAACCCTGCAGACACAACCGCTTTACAGGGGTATGTTATTTAAAAGCCAGTGTTTCAGTTTTGCTTTAAATGTGACTGTTTGTAGTCTGTTTAAAGGCCCAGACACACCGAGCCGACATCAAAGAACAAGCGGCAATGAAGGCCGACTGTTGCGTCGTCTTTGTCTTGGCCGACAAGTTGCATTTGAACACACCGCAAAGACTACAGCCGACAGCCGGTTAACACGTACGTTCTGTGCCTGCGTGAGAGGAAATAACCCTCCACACCAGCAGGCGGCGGTAGTCTGTAATCGTCACTCAAAAAGGGAAACCAGAAGACCGAGGACGGCGGACATACAAGCCATTGTTATCGTACGTACATGAAACAACACAGGGAGCCAGTCTAGCTGCATGAACTTGTTCCTCCTTACATTGAATGAGACCTAAGACAACCGTGATCAATGTACTTTGGGAAACTGTAGTATTATCTTCCATTGCTTGGGAAGACTACAGTACCAGGATTTCTGGTCAAGAACATACTACATACTTACTTACTTACATACGAACATACTTTTCCTGCCTCTTCCAGGACCATACCTGCAACCCCTGCATTGCAGTCAAGTGGACAGCCCAAGTCATTGACAGATGTTTTAAATTCTACATACATTCATGAATGTACAACTTGGCCATTAAAAGTAAGATTAATTCAAAAATATTTAGTCTCATCTTCCTTCTTAAAGGAACAGTGTGCAACAATTAGGGGGATCTATTAGCAGAAATGGAATATAGAATTAATAAGTATGTTTTCTTTAGTGTATAATCACCTGAAAATAAGAACTGCTGTATTTTCTTTACCTTAAAAATGAGGCATTTATATCTACATAGGGATGTTTCAGAACTGGATTCACAAAAGGAACAGCAGTATTAAAATCCTTTTCTTGAATTGAAGAATAAAGTATATTAGCTGTTCAGTATGTATAGAGTGGTTGGAATGTGACTTCTCTCACCGCAACAGGTATTTAAAGAGAACTTTTTTTCCGACATATATTTTCAGCAACTGTACAGTATATTATACCATGACATTGGGATTAGTCATGGCTACATTAACAGGTCAAGTGGCCCCAGGGTAAAAATTTTCTGTAAGGCCTCCACTGACCCTCCACTGCCCACCTATAACACCATCTCTACATCATATATATGACCCTGCTGCCCCCCATCAGTGTACACAGCAGACTACACATAGCATCTTGATTATGAGCCCAGAAACCAACCTGTATGCCTATGCTGTAATAATACTACCTGGTCACAGTTATTCTGTGTCAGTTGTAGATAATTTGATGAAACACAACTTCACTTATTAATATGCTTTACATGAGCACGATATACGTAAGGGATAATGTACAGCAAGCTGGTCATTGATGTGAAAGAATATCCGACAGGGCGATGCTGCACCCTGAAGCATCGCCTCCTTTATTATTATTATTATTACTTATTACACAGCTACTTACTTAAGAAATCAATATTTTGACACAAAAACGGTCCGCCAGAGTCCGACATCAGAGCTGCGCCCATAGCAACGGTCTGTTATACAGAAATTACAGACCGCAGAACGCCGTGATTGACCAATCAGAATCGAGTATTCAACACAGCCGCGTAATAAACTAAAATAATAACAGTCCCATGTACAAGACAAGTCCACAAGGTTAGTTAATCACACAGAACCTGCCTTAGTTGATATGTACTTTAGTGGCCTTCCTTCCTCTTCCACTTTTAGAAATAAAGGTACTAACTATAGAACTATATTGGGTTCTGTGACTTGTCCCCACAGGAGAACCATTTTTGGTTCCTGGTAGATCCTATCAGAAAGGTTCCACCTGGATCTCCTTCAGGGGGTACTACTTAGAACCCAACATAAAGGGTTACACCTAGAATCATCTGTGAAAGGTTCAGCCCGGAACCTCTTATGAGAGGTTCTACAGAAACCCCTTCTATGGTGTAGTGGTTCCACCCAGAACCCTCTCTGGAGGTTGTATCCAGACATTTTCCACCCAGGGGGTTCTACTGAGAACCCATTTATGTTCCAAGGGTATTATCCAGAACCCACCCAGGGTTCCTCATAGGCTCCTAAAGGGCCGGGGCTGATGTGGTGCAGCGCAACCCACAACAATCATGGTTTACAATCACAGTTTTTGTGGATATGTGGGCTAGAAGGATCTTTTAACACCCATGCTTTCAACAATCCTTGAAGAACCCTTTCTTCCAAAAAGGGTTCTTCAGAAGCAAATGGTCCTCAGCCCTTCAGGAAGAACCTCTTTTGGAGCCGTTATTGTTTTCCAATAGTGGGGGTTTGATTGTCTGGCAGCTGGTGTTTGTTGCTCCATCAGACTTCTTTTTAGCAAAGTCACCATGTTCCCTGATGATTACCAATAAACATTACACTTTATTTTACCATGCACTTTAACCTTTGACTGCATAATTGCAGTATGAGCTGCATTATTACCTCTGCCAAGGTCGAAGGCCTAGGAAGGAGGTTATGTTTTCACCGACGTTGGTATGTTGGTTTGTTGGTTTGTCCGTTTGCAGGATTACTCCAAAAGTCCGTGATGGATTTGAATGAAATTTGTTGGAGGTGTGGGGTATGGCACAATGAACAATCCATTAGATTTTGGTGGTGATCAGGATCATGATCCAGGTTCAGGAATTTTTTTTAAGGATTCCGATCAGCCAGAACATTAAGATCTCTGAGTATAACACATGTGCAGTGTAACTGATGACGCGTTGATGATGCATGACCCCGCCTCTTTCCTTCAGAGAGAGAGACAGAGAGAGAACAGGGGATGGGGGGTTGGGGGGGAACAACTGTAGATTTGGCGTTTTTTCACATTAAACTCGGTGAAATTTCGACCAAAGCACACTTGGTGATTGTTGGAAAGAGTAACGACGACGGTTTAGGTGAGTTTTATTTTGTTTCTGTCCAGTTTGAATGAAGTGTTTTACGATGCTCCGCTACGTACAGCTGATCTCAGCATAAACAAAAATACACTTGGATGATGGCACAAGCTGAACGGAGAGGGGGGCGGAGGTGTGCGCTCAGAGGGCCATTCTAGTTTGTTTAATGATATTGCACATGCGGACTGACTATATATATTTATTATGTATTTAATTATTTTTTATAATCATTGTCTTTATTATAATCATTGTCTTTTATATTGTTTTAGATGGTCTACTTACATTTTACTGCCCTTTAAGACAATTTGCATATATGACACCGGTCACTAACCTTATAGCTGTCGCTTGTATAGTACCCTATATTTATAGACAGTCTTTTAATGCATTGTGTATGTGATGGGGAGTTGCAAACCCAATTTTGTTGTACCTGTACAATGACAATAAAGGAAATATAATCTAATATAATCTAATGATGGACAAAACTACGCAAATGCAACCCAAGTTGTAGTGAACTGGACTTTCCCTTTTAAAGAGTCTGTGTGTGATTAAGTGTTTGGTATTTCAGGGTTCATGGCAGAATAATATGTCTGACTTGAATGACAACCTCTGGGTTCTATGTTACACCCATAAAGTTTCTCTAGCAGAGACAAGCATGAGGACCAATTCATGTTCCAAAATGAAAACATGCACTGGGGAAAAAAAAGATCAATCAGAGCTCCTTCATGGGCTCATCAATATAATTTTGCATGGTAGGCAGCACGAAGGGCTTTCTGCTTTTTCTTTCGGACTGTTTTGACGTCCCTTGATTCCGCTGAGTAGCCGTTCTATTTTTTGATCAGTGCCCATTTTCCACTGTGACTCTCCGATTTACACAACATAGACAAGTTGTGACTTCACCCTGCAGACCAAAGTGAATATTTGAAAAGCTCAAACCATGGTTTCATTTTGCTGATGGATAGCTGTGCTGGGAACTGTAAACTGTGGTTTCGAATCCCTTTATGCGCTGAAGGCAAAAGATTGAGCTCTAAACTGTGGATGACTCATAAACCTAAAAGGCATGTTTAGGAGAGTTTAAAAGCTTTGAACCTGTTTCTTCTGAGGGCGTTTATTTACAGATAGGACCGTTCAGTTGTGTGTCTGACTCAGACTTTATGCCACCAGGGTTCACTGAGATCCAAGAACATGCTCTTAACCCCAGCTGAAGTCTCATGGAATATATTATCATGTTTCACTCAAAATTAGGTTTACCCCAAATGCAACACCAGCCAGCCAACTTTAGATCCACATGCATGTGTATGATATTATGTGGGTTCAACACAGCTCTGACTTAAAATACGTGTAACCACAATGTGAAAGAAAATGTATGTCGCTACTGTATGTGTTTTAAATTATTCTACATCAATGGTGGTGTCTCCAGAATCCCAAAGTTGGGAACCTATGACTCCAAATAGAATGGGCCGTTTCTGGCAGTAGCTAATGCCTTGGCTTACGGGAATGTGTTTTTCAGTAAAAAGTAATCTAAAGAAGTACAATTTGGATCTCAGTAATCATTCACAGATTACAGTTATTAATTCCAGTACCACTCTAGTGGTCGACTCTTTTGGTGTCTTACCAGGAGCTGGATGTGGGATTGATATCATTTTTGTCTCTTTGTGTTCAGAGGACAGATTGCTCCACTAAGTGTGGGTTTAGTGCAGCGGCTAGCTTCTGAATAAAGAGGAGGAACATGTCCTTCCATGTCCTTCTGTAACTCCAAACACAAGACTTTCACCCAGAAGACTGTTTGTGTCCCACATGAAACCAGTTTGACTTATTTTAACGTTACGTTAAATGTTACCTACGTAACAAACATACTTATTTTAAGTCAAACCGTGATTTGTTTCTCAACCTAACCAAATAGTTTTGTTGCATTATTGTTTTGCTTTGTTTCAATTTACAATGTTAACCACGTGTTTAAAACTGTGACCGTAATCCGGTGGGAAATACGTTTCCCTCAAAACGTAATTGAGAATGCAGTTTAGTTGTATGGGAACTAGGGCTGTCAAAGTTAACGCGATAATAATTTGTTAATGAAAATTCGTTTTCACGCCACTAATTTCTTTAACGCAACTTGAGACTTTTAGGTTGTAGCTGTCTCAGTTTCAAGGCTAGAGTGAAGATACTGGTATCATATGAAACTAGAAAAATGTAAGGAATCCATTGGTACCAACCATGTCATAATAGCTTGTCGTGTTGTTGTTAAGGAGGCTACATAACACTCCAAACTTAAAGCTAAATTTTGGCGAGGAAAAACTGTCATGGCCATTTTCAAAAGGGATCCCTTGACCTCTGACCTCAAAATATGTGAATGAAAATGGGTTCTATGGGTATCCACGAGTCTCCCCTTTACAGACATGCTCACTTTATGATAATCACATGCAGTTTGGGGCAAGTCATAGTCAAGTCAGCACACTGACACACTGACAGCTGTTGTTGCCTGTTGGGCTGCAGTTTGCCATGTTATGATTTGAGCATATTTTTTATGCTAAATGCAGTACCTGTGAGGGTTTCTGGACAATATCTGTCATTGTTTTGTGTTGTTAATTGATTTCCAATAATAAATATACATACATTTGCATAAAGCAGCATATTTGTCCTTTCCCATGTTGATAAGAGTATTAAATACTTGACAAATCTCCCTTTAAGGTACATTTTGAACAGATAAAAAATGTGCGTTTAATTTGCGATTAAACACGATAAACTATGGACAATCATGCGATTAATTGCGATTAAATATTTTAATCGATTGACAGCCCTAATGGTAACGTAATTTTTAAGAGACAGGGTTGGGATGGCACGATGAGGAGATAAAAAGGAAAAACTAACAAAATATGAAGAAGGCTAACGAGAAAAACATTCTGACCGCTTCCATGCGAGTGAATACTATCATATCAAATTCAAAGTGTTTTTATCTTCAAAAAATAAGTAATTGATTATATTTTTAAAGTACCTTGCCCAACATTGCCAGTTTCACAATAGAAATCGTAATAAGTGCTTTAAATGGAGCATTGATATAGTGTGTGTCCAAAGAGCAGTGTGTCACGCACGGTTACCCTCCTCTCCCTCTCCTCTCTATCTGCAAACACTGGTCACACGGGGCCTGAGCCAGCCAATCTGCTATCCCAGCCTCACCTTTCCTGGATCATTTGCTGGCTAACACCTGATACTTTCATGTCGCTAACTCGCAGGCTGCCCACAATTGCCTTGCCAAATGGCCTGAGACCACCTATTCTGCAGGTCCCTATTGTGGATCAGTTGAACCCCATCCAGGAGCAAACTCTGCCTAATTGACCCCATATGTTCTCCCACAGTTCAGATCCACCCGCTGGCAATATCTATGGTTCAGTACCAAAATCGCTTAAATGCGGACTTCATGCGTGTACAGCCTCAGCGATCAAAGGCACAGGGATGGTATTGATCAGAGGGCAACAAGTTCTAGATAAAAGCAGCCTTGTTTTTGTGGCCAAAAGAGGAAAATTTGGATGAATTAGCTGAAGTTCTGTTGCGTATAAAAATGCCATAAGTAACGCATGAAATTAACAGAATCATTTCAAAAAGATGAAAATGCATGATTTATTTTAATTTGTGATATTCTATGTTGTGTTTATCTAGTGAGTACAGTGTGTCCTGCAGCCTGTGCCGTGTTCAAAGGCTGTAGTGGCGAGGGGCCTTAAAAAGACATGTCTGCCAGAGAGAAGGGACAAGCAGCAGTTGGCAGGACTGTTGGGAGTCAGCGACTATTGGCAGCTGCACAGTGTGGAGGAGCTGCTGCTCTGTGTAGCCTTCACTTCCAATTGTAATTTATTTGCAGGTTGTTAGGGGACTTTGTAGAAACAATCTGGAACATTTGCTCATAAACACATTTCCACTTTGGTGCTCTTTATAGAACAAAAATGATGTCATCAATTTGCCGCTCTGAGCGTCTGGTAATGTAGGTCTTTTCTGGGAAGAAAATAAACAACATCCTCCTCACAGGATATTATGTGTTTTATGTCTCTGGCAGCAGCAAAGGCCATGTCTTTGGGATACACTGCAAAATATCTCCATCCTTACATTTTGTCTGTTGATCCATGGAAATGTTATTTTCTTAAAACAGAGAAAAAAATCTGCCAGTGGGGTTGAAATATGTCACCTGGTTCTAATATTTCTTTTAATCAAGTTGTCCTTTTTTGATACTAGTACAGCGATCTGCCTTCTACTGTCTTATTTCAATACATTTAAAATAAATGCAAAAAATTAATTAGGGGAAAATGCATTCAGAACAATATGGATTTAGTGTTTTAAGAAAAATAGGTCTTGTTGGCTTAAGCTATAACTATTTTTATTGTCAAGAAATCCCACATAAAGACGTAAACCAACGAGTTGGTCAATATACGAGTCAATATACGCTGGCGCTGCGCCGTTATGAATCTCCATTATGACACTCAGGCGGAGAAGAGTACCGGCAGCTTGTGAGAAGCTTCGGTACGCATGAAAAAGTCACGGTACTCCAAGGAGTCTGCGTACGGCACCGCTGCGTACCGCTGTGTACCGCTGCGTACTGGCCCACTTCGAGCACTGGTTTTGTTGCCTAAGCCTCACCAAGTCGATCTTTTCCTAAACCTAACTGAGTAGTTTTATTTTAAAAAAAGACTGAAGCGGAAATTGACACGTCCGACACGTGTTGCTCGACATTCGTAGGAAAACGCACTGAAAATATGTTGTTTAAAGTCGTGCTGAGCGTCACGAAATAAAAGGGAAATTTGTGTCTATGTACACGAATCAAAAAGATTAAATATCGAGACTATTTCGTGAGACTGTGTTGGTTCTTGTGACATCCCTAGTTACTTAGGCACTGATACCCAACATGTAATGAGCAAAAACTGTGTTTACTGTTAACACAGAAGTTTATTTTGGAAAGCCACTGTATACATGTAATGAGCAAAAACTGTGTTTACTGTTAACATGGAAGTTTATTTTGAAAAGACACTGTATGCATGTAACAAGCAAAACATGTATGTTTCCTGTTAACAGGGAAGTTTATTTTGAAAATACACTGTATGCCTATAATGAGCAAAAACTGCATGTTTCCTGTTAACATGGAAGTTTATTTTGAAAATACACTGTATGCATGTAACAAGCAAAACGTTTATTTTGAAAAGACACTATGCATGTAATGAACAGAAACTGACACGCCATCTCTGACACGTCCAAAACTGACGCTAGAGGGGTACCTAGAGTGTTACAATGCTTTTACCAAATCCAGGAATATATAATAGGTTTACATAGTATTTATATTTATGTGTAAAACTATATCTAGCGGTTCTAGTCTTTTGTTCAGAAGAAGTATTACACTGCAATATTACTTCAAGGATTGATACCTTTACAACTTTACACGATGACCAAAATATACGCAGTATACTCTCACCATAAATGCTAATCACTAATTCCATTAGTGATGAATACATTACAAAGATTAAATTTCGAGACTATTTCGTGAGACTGTGTTGGTTCTTGTGACATCCCTAGTTACTGTAAGCACTGATCCCCAACATGGCAAAGCACGGAAAGAAAGAGCTCCACTAACAGAAAGCCATATTCATAAAACCACCCAACTCTGAAGAAAACCCATCATCACATTGGCTTTTTATTTGTTTTAACATGACCAGAAGAAAGTGTGTTTCGTGTGTGGGAGCGAGAGACAGAAATTCAAAAGGACCCATGAGTGCATACAAACTGCTCGGCCTCTGTGGCAAACCTCCCGTAGCGCCGGAGGAGAGAACTAAACTTTGCAAAATAGCTGCCTCAAACTGCTCCTCCAACAAACTGCCGCACAGACAATCTGGAACAAATTGTGATCTAACTCTTGCTGGAATTTGCAAGAGCTGCCTATGAAAATATCAGCAACTTAAAGGGAGATCTCAAACTGATAGAAGTCCAAAGCCTCTGAGCCATAGTGGCAGCCACAACTGTAAAAGCTGTCAAAGAACAAGAAGTCATTAAATCAGACTTGATAATTAGTGTCGATTAAGTTTATTAGGATGCAGGAAATTTTTATTTTGTCGCATCGGATTAATTGTGCTCATTATAACACAGCAGAAGGCCTACAAATATTTATCACGGTACTTTTCTAGCTTTATTTTTATTTACCTCATTACCCGGTCCAAATTATCAGTCACTCATAATTCAATAAGTGGAAAGTGAATGTAATGGCCTCCTTTTGGGACATAAGCTTGTGTGGGAGGAAAACTCCAGACACTGTGTTTGACTGCCACATGACAATCATGACAATGTGTTTGATAGCTGTATCCATCAAGTCTAATGTCATTCTAGCAGCCCTGAGCAACACGCCGTGCACGGAGATATAATTGCATTACCACATCCCACACAAGTAATCGCCCAAAATGTTTCCCAAATGAGTTGCAACGTGAAGCTCCACGAGTTTCTAACTCTCAGGGGGGAGATTGGAGGAAAGGTGTTAACCAAATGGTTTCTGGAGAAATTACAACACACAACGTGTCCCTGGGACTCATAATGGATTCGGAACTCTGTTTTCAACGTGTAGCAAAAAAATTATGCTACCCTGGATGCCTCATAACCCCATGTAACTATATATAAAGAATAAACTTAAAGTAATAGTTTATAGGGTTGTTTAAGTGATTTTGAGGTGTGTGCTTATTCACCTTCTTTAAGCAAAAGTAAAATGAGAAAATCACAACCCAGTCGCCAGAAAATAAATGTTGGTATTGGACGTGTCTGCACACCACAGATATGCTGAATGTCGACGTTTCGGAACCATAAATACATTTCATATCACAGTAGCAGAAACGCAATGCCACGTGGTTAACATTGTGAGATGATTGGTTAGGTTTAGGCAACAAAGCTACTTGGTTAAGGTTAGAAAAAAAAATCATGGTTTGTGCTCAAATATTAATGTAACAACTTAAGAACCCTAGCAATGGAACAAAACCACTATAGTTAGGTTTAGGAAAGAACAACATGGTTGGGCTTAAAACTATGTTTGTACAGTGAAAATGACCCTGAACGTTGTGAACACGGGACACAAATGAATAGCTGATTGTAACATGACACACGGGACACAAACAGCGATCTCCTAGTTGAAAGCCTTGTGTTTGTTGGTTAGCCTAGCTTAGCATAAAGACTGGAAGCAGGGGGAAACAGCTAGCTTGGCTCTTTCCAAAGTTAAAAAAGATGGCTACCAACACCTCTAAAGCACACTAATAGAATGCTCCAGGGATGACATATTTCTGTAGGCCAACCAGGAAGTTAGCATCACCCTGGTTCCCTCGACAAAAAGCCAATGAGATTGTTCCATTGAGTTTTGGATTATTACAGAAAATAAGCTCTGTGGCAAACAAACATTTATGGTACTTACACATTTTGTTCAGCAAGATAATC
Source organism: Adelosebastes latens (assembly GCA_916700685.1). NCBI lineage: Eukaryota > Metazoa > Chordata > Actinopteri > Perciformes > Sebastidae > Adelosebastes > Adelosebastes latens. The sequence goes on along the minus strand of CAKAKR010006980.1, from coordinate 4,092 downwards.
TTCACAAATGAACACCACTTTATGATTTTTGAAGTGTGAATGCAATGGCCAGAAATAGAAAGCTAACATTAGGCTGTAAACGAACTACACCACTGTCGCATGAACGCGGGTATACACAACGAAAGTGTAAAGGAGCACGAGTCGGCGTTAAGACGTTTAGTAGTCTCATTTGGCCACCTTTTAAGACACGTAATGGCTTCAGAATTCCCGAGTGGGATATTCACTGACGCATTTTATGTCGTAGAACAAAACGTTAAAATGTCTTCAGCTTGTGTTAACCACAGACCTTATTTCAGGCATCTAATTAAAAACCCATTGACTTCCAGACGAGGGAACAGGAAGTGCTAAGATGCTGACTCATTTCCAGGTTTTATAGGACTCATTCCTGTAGCACTCTATCAACACAACAATACCAATGTAAAAATGTCTTTAGGGGGAGTTCTTGGATCTATTTCTGGGTGAACAACAGCAGTGACTGTGCACAGTTTCCCAAAGTCTTGTCGTCAACCTGTTGGTACCATTGTGCCTGTACAGAGATCTATACCAACAACTCTTCTCACCAACCAGCCCTCACTGTAAGCAGAGAAGTAGACACAGAAGTGCTGGCCGGATGAATACACTGTTGTTTGTTAAGAAATTGTTCCAGCATGTACCGGTAACTCACACAAATTTGCAGAGCTCTTAAAACAATTAAGTTCCATTCATCTCCATTGTACCGGGCCGGAAGAGGACGTTTTAGAGAAATAAAACCAAAACTATGTATATGGAGAGATACCACTAAGTGAACACATATGTTCTTTATTTTGGTTCTTTCTTTTTTCCGTCATTTTGGTGAATCAAAACACTGCATGTCGAGAACATACCTGTTATCCATTTCCATTCAAACATGTTTATCTGTTTGATTGTTTGTTACTTCCTGTTCTTTTGATGAAATCGGTGCTGTGTAAATCATGTTGGCTTGGTCGGCTCATAGATCTGTTGTGTAAAAGAGACTGATGGAGGCCTCATTCCCGTCTCACACAGTGAGCAGCTCTGTTCCGCTGACAGGCCGTGATGAAGTGGCCTTTAGGACGACTGACCAGAGCTCACGATGGATGGGACAGCGTATGTATGCATGTGTGCCGGGGCACCTGTGACTCGTCAGCCACGTGACACTCCCCTGCTGAGGTGTTTCCTGGTCCACCCAGTCATTACTCTTTTTTACATTGTAAAGCGTTTCTAAAGGTTTGATCCACACAACTGGTCAAATGAATATCAGTTCTGCTTCTCGTACTACTCCTGTGGATCATTTTACATTTAGTACATGAGCTGCATCTATGGGCCTGGTATCATGTAGGACTAAAGTTGACGGAATTATTATGCACACAAGAATAAAGGATAAATAATAAAGTAAGAAGAGCTGTATAGTTAGCAGGATAGCATGAAAGATGTTTTAATAAATAATAAATATGTTTGATTGCCACTCATCTCTGGTAAATACCACTGTGGTGAAGGCAAAATAAACCCCAGCTGTTGCTGTGTATAAATCTAGTCATCTGTCATCCACAGATATTCTCCATCTGGATCCACCTGGATTTGTCTCTGAGATTCTCTTTGCAAACGTTCCGGTTTATGTCGTGCTGCTTTAGTGGTTTCTCAATTCTATCAGTAAATAACAGTTTCAAAAGTTATGGGAGTTTTACACTTCCATAAAGGTATGCAACTTGCGAGAGACAGATTTAAAAAAAAAAAAAAAAAAAAAAATTATGCAATGATGAAATATCGTGACATTTAATCCCTAGTATGGAGCAAGCTCCAAAAACACTGGGTCCTAGACTTCCATATGACAACCCATTCTCACTCCCAACTTCTCAAAAAGCGGTCAGGGCTTTCAGTGTAAACCCATCTGTGTCATTACTAGACAGTCAGAGCAACTGACATAGCATAAAGAGCGAGAAAGTCCGCGTAGGGTGGATGGGAGGTGGAGGTTGGATGTGCCAAATAAACACAGGACTTTCACCATGGAGACCGCTGTTCATGTCCCGTGTGAAATCATAGTTTACTTATTTACTTTTGTTACGTAACTTCCATACTTTACTAACAGCAGTTACGTAACAAATATAGTTATTATTATACCAAACCACATTCTTTTCCTAAACCTAACCCAAGTAGTTCTGTTGCCGAAACCTAACCAAGTAAACATAAAAACTAACATTGGAAGTTTATTTTGAAAAGATGCTGCATGCATGTAATGAGCAAAAACTGTATGTTTCCTGTTAACACAGAAGTTTATTTTGAAAAGACACTGTATGCATGTAACGAGCAAAAACTGTATGTTTACTGTTAATACAGAAGTTTATTTTGAAAAGACACTATGCATGTAATGAACGGAAACTGACACGCCATCTCTGACACGTCCAAAACTGATGCTAGAGGATTACCTAGAGTGTCACAATGCTTTTACCAAATCTAGGAATATATAATAGGTTTACATAGTATTTATATTTATGTGTTATACTGTATCTAGTGGTTCTAGTCTTTTTTTCAGAAGGAGTATTACACTGCAATATTACTTCAAGGTTTGATACCTTTACAACTTTAAACGATGACCAAAATAAACGCAGTATACTCTTACCATAAATGCTAATAACAATTCCATTAGTGATGAATACATTAATAACAGATTAGGTAGCCGACTCTCTGTGTTAATCTATATCTGGTGCAATTGCCACGGGGACTTAAGAACAGCATGAAGAGAAGCAACTGTCAGCATTTGGACATTTTCCAGGAACATGCAGCTTTTCAAACTTCACAACAGAACTGTCAATAGTTATTCATTATAACAAGCTATTAACCCTTGGCGCACGAGGGGCAAAGCCACTGTAATGCCTGCTCTACTCCTCACAGGTTATTATTATTTTAATCAGTATTGAAACAACCAAGTAAACAAACACTTCATCCGTTTAGTTGGAAACAGTAGCGGTGGCGGCACTGCTCAGAATTCAAATCTGTGAAATGGTAATCTCTTTTCATGGTCCAGGCCTCCTCGCTTTTGTCCTCCGAGGGACTCCCACCGAGATTTGTGACTTGACTTGAATAAGAGGCACAGAGTTGGCACCTCGCTGCAGAGGGAGCACTCTGAAGATAGAGTTAGAGCAGACAGATAGGGAAAGACCTTCAGTGTGTCGTGGCACGGGTTCTACTTCAAAAACTGCTGCTCTCTCTGGCGAAACATATCGCTTTATTCAAGTAGATGCTGGCAACTTTGCACAGCAGTTGCTTCAAATGGCAAGCAAAAGTAAAAGGTTTGATCTCCAGAAATTATGATATCAGAAACAGCACAGATTAGTGTAAGGCAATCAAAAACTGCAGTCTATGATTGCTTTATACCAAAGAAGAGATGAGATGTAGTTTTCTCTAAATAGACTGCCCACTCACTGCTAACACCGTTTGTATGGTGTGTTGTTGATAAATTCAGTTTGTCACTAAGTGAAGATGGAACCAGAAATGGATTTTTTTTTTAAATAAGTGAAATTGGTACTATTATACATTATCTTTTAGCATTTACCATGGTGGTAATTGTCAATCTAAAGTTTGCTAACATTAGAAAAAAAATGAAAGTCAAAGTTAATAACACATTAACGCAAATTTGTTTTAACGCCACTAACTTCTTTAGCACATTATCTCATTAATCTATCTTTCAGAGGTTGTAGCGGGCTCAGTCTTAAAGCTAGAGAAGATACTGGTATCATATGAAACTAAAAAATCCATTGGTACCAACCATGTCATGGCTAACGCTGACGACAGGTCGTTTCCTTGGTATATGACACTAGAAATCCTAATGAATCCATCGGTACCAACCATGTCATACTAGCTTGTCGTGAAGGTGGTTAAATAACGCTCCGAACTTATGCTAAATTTTGGCGAGGAAAAACTGGCATAGCCATTTTCAAAGGGGTCCCTTGACCTCTGACCTCAAGATATGTGAATGAAAATGGGTTCTATGGGTACCCACGAGTCTCCCCTTTACAGACATGCCCACTTTATGATAATCACATGCAGTTTGGGGCAAGTCATAGTCAAGTCAGCACACTGACACATTGACAGCTGTTG
>CAKAKR010006978.1:4739-21754 GCA_916700685.1 Adelosebastes latens | reverse complement strand
GTGTGTGTGTGTGTGTGTGTGTGTGTGTGTGTGTGTGTGTGTGTGTGTGTGTGTGTGTGTGTGTGTGTGTGTGTGTGTGTGTGTGTGTGTGCGCGCGTTGAGATGAGATGTAGTGATCGCTATTTTTCTCTAATCATTTTCTCTCATTAAAGAGAAGGGCAGAACGCACACACGTACACACAGAGTACAGATAGCGAAATGTACATAAATGTTAGGAGTTTGCATGTAAATGTACATATACAACCTTGCGTACACACACACATACTTACTTGGAAAATGGATTGTAGCACTTAGGTTGCAAGGGTAGAACGGTAATGAGGGGTCTTCTTAAAAGTTTTAATGCCGTCCAATCTCCTAGAATCCACCCACGCAGTCTCATTAAACCGGTGTCTCTAACTTCACACCTTTATATTACAAGAGCCTCATAATGATCCACATTTCCTACCTCACTACCAAACACTGGCGACATAAAGGGACACTATAAATTACCGCAAGTTGATTGTACTCAAATGCAAATCTTAATAATCGTCTTCTTCTCAAACTCAGCGCCAACCATTACCCAGTAATTTCACCCGTGCAGTGCAATATGTTCAAAGCGAATCACTTTTAAAGCGCCGGATAAGTTACAGTGGGCTCCTATGTTAGCTATTAATGCCATCGATGAGAACAGTTCAGCTCTTGATAATCTCGGCGCTAATGCACTTCAGCCCGGTCTAACAGTGTGTGACCGCACCGCACGGCGCTCATTCACTACCTCGGCGTTCCCATCCTAATTCACTACTACCAGGGGTTAATGAGGCAAAGTGAGGAGTAGAGGAGAGGGGGGGGGAAGAAAGTTGGGGCGGGGGGGTAAGGGAGACAGGAGGAAAAGAAAGAGCGAGGGAGATGAATAATAAATGTACCATGCTAGAATCCATTTTTAAGGGAAGATTAGAAGAGTCTAGATACGAGCTGGGATGCTCACATGATCCAAGTGAGGACGAGGCCAGCCTGTTTCTAGGTCATCTCCATTAGACATCTCAGGATAGAACATCAAAGAATCCCTGCTTTCCATATCATATATATGTGTAAAAGTTACATTCTTTTTACTTTTTTAGTATTTCTGTAAAATGTATTCTCATTTGTTGTATAATGCAACATTGAGAAATATAAGGTTTATGCCTTAAAGGGGACATATCATGAAAAATTCACTTTTCCAGTGCTTGTGCACATACATTTGGGTTTTTGGAGTGCCTACCAACCCACAAACTGTGAAATAGGACAACCAAGTCAGTTTTTTGTGGGCTGCATAGATCAGAAAACATGTGATTCAACAAACCATTCAGATTTGACTCCCCTTCCTATGTCACATGCAAGCTCATTAGAATATATCACCCACAGCTTGAGAACTGCCTTTGCAAAGGTTTACCATATTTAATCTCACAAGCCAATCAGAACAGACTGGGCTTTATCAGGAGGGGGTCTTAGAGAGACGGGCAGTAAAACTGAGCGTTTCAGACAGAGGGTGAATACAGGTATATTCAGACGGACAGTATGAGAAAAATAATGTGTTTTTTGAACATTACAGCATATAAACACATTCTAGTAGAAACCTAAAATACATGTATGAACCTGGAAATTAGCATAATATGTCCCCTTTAAAAGAATAGTCTAACATTTAGGGGGATCTATTGGCAGTAATGGAACATAATATTAATAAGTATGTTATCTTTCGTTTCTAATCACCTGAAAATGTGAATCGTTGTGTTTCCATTACCTTAGAATGAGCATTTTATATCTACATACGTAGCGGGTCCTCTTCACGGAGCCGGCCGCCATGTTTCTACAGTAGCCCAGAATGGACAAACCAAACACTGGCTCTAGATAGAGCCATTCACATTTTCGTGTCGGCCACCTTAGTTCTCCTACATGTTTGGCACACGGGAGATGTTTCAGTTGGTTGCAATCTGCATCTTCACCGCTGGATGCCGCCAGATCCTACACGCTGCACCTTTAAGTATATTTCTTATTAGCCAAGACCACATGTTTTTTGGTATTTCTCATAGTATTATATTGGCCTTTAGATTAAATAAAGAAAATTGTCATTTGTTGACATGGAGTATGATTTGTGCCTGCAGAGAGGGAAGTTGTGGAGGATTTAGTGTCCTGGCATATCTGTGTCCATACCATCTGATTCAGCTAACAGCACACCTGGTGGATGGCTCGGTGCCAAGCCTCCACGGGCACACTCACTTCTGGCAAGAGACACACCCACACACTCACTTACACACATACACACACACATATGCCGACACCATAAGGGATGTCATATCTCAACCTAACAAGCCAAAATGAGCCCATTCACGCAGGTATATACAAACTTGGACACACACTGGGGCACGTTGGACGGCGGCACGGTGTCCAGAGGGTTCGGCATGAGTGGCACAGCGGGCATAGATTACCTTTGGCCCGCAGTGGCTGTATCTTGACATACAGGCGCACACAGGAAACACACAACGTCTCGCACACTCGTTTCCTTGCAATTATGCCCAGCAGCTCACAGTATACGCCTTGGCTTAGAAAGGACTGTCTTCAAATGGCTGTGAAGCTGCATGACCCTTCAGCCATAAAGTGGCAGGAATGAGCAACTGTTTACAGAGAGCTCGGTTGTGTCTGAAATTCAGTACTAACATGCTGTTTATTACGCTAAAACAGTATGAGATTTTTTAGTATGTCCAAAACCTTAGTATGAAACCAATAGTATGCAAATTCCATACTATTTCCAGTGAAATATTACAGTATGCAATGCTGGACACTACGGCGGTATAAATATCCCACAATATACTTCGGTAGTGACGACAACGTTCATAGCAGACGTTGACAGACAGCTCTGTAACATCAATAACAGTTCAATTTAAGTGTAAGTATAAGATTTCACGTCATAATATATATTTAATATTAATTCTGACTTTAATTCTCACAAATCGTTGTTTTGTTCTCATGAGGTTGGCACGGGTTACCATGGTTACGTGTCTCCAACCGACAAGGAAGCTCTCAGGAAGTGACGACGTAAATTACAGCTCAGTGCGTCCTAAAAGATACATACTACTGTTTATTCACACAAAAGTATGTTGAATGATAGTGATCATATTGGGTATGCAGTGCATAGTATGCGGCTGTGGCTCAGCGGTAGAGCAGGTCAGAAGGTCGGCGGTTCGATCTCCTCCATATGTCAAAGTGTCCTTGAGCAAGATACTGAGCCCTAAATTGCTCCTGAAGGCTCTGCCATCAGTGTATGAATATGTGTGAGAATGGGTGAATGTTGACTTGTAGTGTAAAGCGCTTTGAGTGGTCAGAAGACAAGAAAGGTGATATATAACTGCAAGTCCATTTACCATTTATGTGATGTTGGACGCAGCCCTGCACTTGCATAGACGTAGGACATAATAATAACATATAACATAAGGCACAGCACTTCGATGGCTCCTTTAAATCTCTGTAAATAACAGGATGTGAGGAGCTTCTTCATCTTCATTATACCAAATGACGGGTGTAAATGAGTGTAAATATGTGAGTTACTATCAAATTAGCTAATCTACTGTGAAGAATGCAGACAGCACTGGAAAACACATGCACACTCTCCTATGGGAAGCGACTGTAGCGGGCTTATCAGATTACCCGTTGCCAAGCTAATAGATTCTTAATAGATTGTTTTTGATTAGTTCCTCTGGTTTAGTGACGTTAAGATGATTAACGTTTGTTTGTTGCGTATAGAAACAAATACACATTTGTGTTCGCCCGCATACATTTGCATACAAGTGTTTTATTAGTTAACAGAAAAATGCGATTACTGGAATTATTGTTGTGTTTGTCGGCTATCATGTGCTGTGGGAGCATTTTATGGCCATGATGCTGGAGCTGGGCATAGAGTTCGCTCTCTTTCTCTTTCTCCTACACACACACACACACACACACAAACACCCTTGAGATACACGCAAATAAACAACTCCGAATGCAACAGCTCCCTGTGTTCATCCTCCTCACACAGCATGGTGGCCGTCTCCCGCCGTCTAACTAATTACCCCCCCGCCCCGCGTCCCCCAGAGGGAAAAAGCTTCAGCCTGAAGCTTTTTCCACAATGTTAGCTGGTTTTGCCAACTTGCCCCCAGCTTGCCTGTCTGCACCCTGCTCGCCTCCGTCCTGACCACCGCTAGCCATATTGCACTGACCCCGTGGCTAATCCTGTTAGCATAAGAGTTGGTGATAGCCAAGCGGAAAGCCAATCCCCCCATGCCGGTCTAATACCCTCTGGCTAATCTTTTAGCGTAACAGTTGGGCTAAAGTGAACTCACATCAGTTTCTTTGGCTCGTTTGTTATTAGTTTCTTTGTGTGCAGGGGCGGCAAGTCCACTCTAATTATTGAGTTGAGATTTCATTTAGTGCTAATTAAGAGGAGCAACTTGTTCCAGCAGTGGCTTAGCTTCTTGTTTTTAGCAGTGGAGCTAGCAAAAGAAACAGCTAATGGCTCCATTATTGGTGCAGCTGACCTTGTGGCTTCACCATTTCCATCCGCTAAGCCCTTAAAAATGAAGAATTAGGCATTTAAGAGGAGGCTCACTGGGCGCAGAGTGTTATTCACTTTCTTGCAGAGGGTTATTTCTTTTTTTCACCGCCTCTCTTTCTTTTCTATGTTTCCCTGCATTCCTCCTTCTCCTCCCCCCATCCAGAGTCTCTTAAGTCTGAGAGACAGAGAGAGAGCTCATCGTCTCCTCTTCATAGTAAAATATTTATCCATCCTTTCCTTTGGTTCAAATGTTTCAAACTGATGGAGTCTTTAATTAGTCATGTATGCATCTATCTCTCTTCTGTCTCTGGTTCCCCCTTCAGTCCTCGTCTCTTTCACCCAGCCCCTCTGTTTTCCTCCCTTTGATTTACTCACACCATTGCTACTCTCTTTCTGCTCCTCTCTTTTCTCCATGGAATTAGTCATTAGCTGACTGACTGAGCTGATTGCATCTATTCCCAAGGCTAGCATTTGTTTGTGCATCTTCTTTCTTTCCCTCCCTCCCCCCTCGCTCCCCACCCACTCTCTCCCAACTCAGTCTTTCTCCTTCTCCTCCCATGTTATACTTCACCTACCTACTTTACACCCCCTCCTTTCTCCACGCCGTCTCTCCCATAATACGATCTTGGCCGCAAATATTGCTTTGGGTTGCTGAATTAGCACACCGACGTCCACAGAACACTCCCCAGTCTCCTCCATACCTTCTGTATAACCTTAATTGCACGGTGCCATTCTAAATTGGCTAACACCAATTAAGCCCTCACTATTATATTTAATTGGTCATTTAGCTTGGCTACTGTTTGAATGCAGCGTCTCCCTGGAAATGCTTCAGTTGGCCTCCGACAGCACATGTGGCCATTTCGGAGACAGTTTCCTCCTCCCTGTGGGTTTTACAATGGTCTGGCCAGCTACTGACACTGCCAAGAGCCAAGATGCAGGGGTGTGTGTGCGTGGTGTGTGCGTTGGAGGAGCAGTAACAAATGGCACAGGGAGAGATATTCTCCTCTGTCTACCTCTCTGCCACCTCTCCCTCTAAACCATCCTTACACCCCTCTCCTTCTCCGCTCCTCCGTCCATGTGTTGCTGGTGGATTAAGCTAATTAAAGCACCGCGAACAGGGTCCCCAGAGAGAGGCTGCACACACACACACACACACATTTACACACGGACACTCATTAACGAATGCAAGTACGCCATAGGAAAAAACAGGCAGGAAACATGAGAACATGTACATACAAAGACATGCACCACACGCTGCATGAACTGCAGATAGTGTGTTTACATGTGCGGTAACTGAAGGATGCCATACATTACAGTGGTGGTCATTATATGGTCTTGTCAGAGCACCATGTAAATACTTTATGGATCACTTTCTTGCAGTGTAAACAAGCTAAAAACCCTCTTCAGTGGATTTCAATGGATTTCTGTGGAGATTGAATTATTTGTCATTAGTGAAGAACTGAGCTTAAGTCCATGTAACCCCACCCGACCGTTTGATGCTAACCCTGCATCTTCGCTCCAAGCTTCAGCCTACGGACTCCCAGTTATGTGTTATCAACCATAAGAGCCTTGTGCTGTCTATTTATGGGTCACTGGCAGGGAACTAGTCAGTGGCCCAGAAATAACATCAGACCCTCTCACTTAAATCTTGCTTTGTGTGTGTTCATGTGTTTGTGTGTGTGTGTGTGTGTGTGTGTGTGTGTGTGTGTTAGGGCTGTGTATTGGTAAGAATCTGTTGATACGATAGGTATCATGATACTGGGGTAACGATTAAATATATTACGATACTGTAGGCAAGGCGATATATTGCTATTAGGGCTGACTCGAAGCTTCGACTGTTGCCATGGTAATCGACCTCCAGGTTTTTTTTTTGTATATAAGTATGTTATAATAATGTATAAATCCCAAAATAGCCCATGAATTAAGGAATAATCCCACAACATTATTCATTATTCATATTCAACATTAATTATTATTAGTTATTCTCAAACGGATATCGCTGTTTGTTGTGTGCAGAGGTGCGTTTGTGTGCAGTAGTGCGGCGGCGGTACTGAAACGGGGGAGATGGAGTCAGACAAGAACATGTAAGCCTGCTGCGCCGCGAAGCTTCGAATACTTTGAATATTTCTCACCAAAGCTTCAAAACCCAAATAAAATGAAACATATTAAATTAAATATATTTTTTTAATTTAATTTGAGGAAAACTGTCATAGTATAAAGAACACACCAGAAATACACCAGTTTTAGAATAGGCAAAAATAACACATTTATACTGCAAGCAAAAAACAAATGGATGGCTTTTGCCCCAAACTGCATGTGATTATCATAAAGTGGGCATGTCTGTAAAGGGGAGACTCATGGGTACCCATAGAACCCATTTTCATTCACATACCTTGAGGTCAGAGGTCAAGGGACCCCTGTGAATATCGCCATGCCAGTTTTTCCTCACCAAAATTTGCCATAACTTTTGAGCGTTAATTAACCTCCTTCTCGACAAGCTAGCTTGGTACCAATGGATTCCTTAGGTTTTGCAGTTTCATATGATGCCAGTAACTCTCCTCTATCTTTAAAACTAAGCCCGCTACAACCTCTGAAAGATCGAATAGCGGCCGTAGAGAATGTGGTTGATAGTTTCAGTAGTGTGGATGTTTTTAAGACATGATTGCCAGTTAGTGTGGGAGCCATCATACCTTCATGTACCAGTATTCATGTCGAACAAGTCCGCACATATACCGTGTGTGACTACGCACCGAAGCTTGAATGTGAAAAATGTACCAGAGACAAAAAAGAAATGGGCGGAAGAGATGAAAGAAATAGCCGAGGACAGAAAGAACCCCTTCATCCTGTCATGGAGAAAGACAGGAAGAGAAGGAACGCTGTGTCACTTGGTAGGAATTCCTTCCGGATGTTTCTGCCTTCAGGATATTGGCTGTGTCTCTGGAATACTGCCTGCTTCCAGGGAAACCTATTGGATTACTGATAACCTTGGAATGGAGAGGGCCAGCAGCACAGAGGGTGTGTATAAGAGAGAGGGAGGGGGGGAGGAAGGAAGCGATGAGTGTATGGGCTTCTCCATACTCTTCTGTTCTTTCTCTCACTCAATTGCCCCTCCATTGTATTCCCATGTAGTTAAATCGATGACAGGTCTGACGTTAAATATGAGTATACCTTTTGGCTTTCATTGTTCCCTCTAAATTGTATTTGTCCTCCCGTGCCGTGGCGAGGGTACGGCTCCTGGCTGCACCGACGCCCCCGCGAGAGACCCGTTTTATTATTGTGCAGAAGATATCAGAGGGTTTTGAGCACACAACAATAAACACAGTCACACCCGGGCACACACGAGCACACACCCAATAATAAGGCTCCAATAACATAGGGGTCTTTACTCCAAGTTGTCTCCAAATCCCCCAGTGGCGGGCCTGCTCCTCGGTTGCCATGGCAACAGTAGTCAGGGCAGCCACGGCTGGCGATAGTGAGGAAGAGGAAGGAAGAGAGAGAGAGAGAGAGAGAGAGTCACTGGGAGCATTGACGTTTGTGGTGCAGGCAGGGGATTTGAACACAGTCACAACATTGAAACTGGGTTGCTGCAACGTTGCTGAGCGTTAGAGCTGCGTGCAGCCGCCGCAGCAGCGCAGCGCTGGGAATGCAGTTTCAACTGGGGTTGGAAATAAGTGGGCTTGTAGGTCATGTTTACCCCAGTGTGTGTGTGTGTGCGTGTGTGTGCATGTGTGTGAGTGTTTGGAGCGAGAGACAGAAATGTGAGAGAGAGAGATGAAACTGCAGAGACAGCACACTCGCTCATTAACTCCCTCGGCATGTTCATTCTGTCTTGGTGTTTGTGCGCTTGCAGATGAGCTCTGTGTTTGTGAGGACATGCTCAACCATGCACAACACAGTGGCTGCGAACAGGATTCAGTCTACACTCTCTGCTGCTTTGATATTACATCTGCTTACACCCACACTATAGAATTTTGACTTCACGAAAAACCAATATACATAATGTAAATGTTCCTAATCTGGTAGTAAAAAGTAGGTATTATGTAATACTTATATTAGGGCTGTGTACTGGCAAGAATCTGGCGATGCAATACTTATCATGATAAAGGGGGAACGATTCAATACAGTGCGATATATTGTGAGACTGTAATCAAGGCGATATATTGCAATTTAAAAAAATATTATCATTGTCATAGTATAAAGATAAACCACAATCTGAGTAAAAAAAAGTCACTATGTGAAATGGCTGCTACGGGGACTAACGTCATCAAACATAAATACAATTGGGCTCATTGGATCCACAAGAGTCTCAGCTTTCCGGTCATACCCAATTTATGCAACTGTTTAGGGACCCCAGTGTGCAGAAATATTCAAATACACCATTTTTAGAATAGGCGAAAATACAATATTTACAATGTAAACAACTGCAAAACTGCATGGAATTATCATAAAGTGGGAATGACTGTAAAGGGGAGACTCGTGGGTACTCATATTGAACCCATTTTCATTCAGATATCTTGAGGTCAGAGGTCAAGGGACCTCCTCACCAAAATTTAGTGTAACTTTGTACTGCTATTTAGCCTCCTTCATGACATGGAAGTATTGCATACCAATGGATTTCTTAGGTGTCCTAGTTTCATATGATGCCAGTATCTTTGCTCTAGCTTTAAAATTGAGTCCACTACATCCTCTGAAAGACAGAATAGTAGCCGGGTCCACCGGAGGTTAATTCAAAATCGATACAGTGTTTTGGAGAATAAATACAGTATCACAAAACATAATATCGCAATACTCACGTGAATCGATATTTTCTTACACCCTTAATTTAAATACAATATAAGAATAGTATCTTGGCTTCCTTTACTATCAGTCGAAAGCTGTCTTCACATTTCTTGACTCTAAGGCAGTACAGCAGTGGGTTAATGCTATTCAGCTGACAAACCGACACCATTGCCGGAAAAAATGTGAAAAGAATTACAGTAATGGGGTTGCAGGAGGGATCTTTTCTCTCCTCTCCATACACTGTATACAGTGCAGAATAGCGCCGCAGACACCAGATGCACGACAAGCAGGCAGTTAGTGTCAGGACTCCGATGGAAAATCCATAGTTTCATTACAGGCCCAGTGGTATGAATGTGGCTGGGAGGCGACCAAAGCTCCATCATGGGCCCTACGGGAGCCAAAATGGCTGCATTTAGTGACGCAGCGGAGTGAAGAGGAGGCAAGAGGGTCAAGGCTGCCGCTGGGAATAAAGGTTGTTAGAGAGACAGAGAGAAGCAGCCAGATAAAGTTCATGGGCAGTAACTGGCACAGCTGCAGTCGTACCCTACTCACCTTCTGTCTTGAGACTTCTGCCACACTGTCTCTGTGCGAGCGTGTCACGGACCTCACAATAGGGTTTGACATCGGTGCTGTGAGTCACAACATAATGACATATATTACACATATCCTTGACAGTATTTCCTACTGAAGTTATGTACAGTAACATACACAGTGCTTCCTATACAAGGCAATTTAAATGGCAGCAGTCCGAATTTTTGAAATACCTTGTAATCAGATTGAAGTATACTGAACATGCACAGCTCTTTGTGAACTGTAGCCAGTGATGTATCATGTTACTGCAGTGATTTGTCTTGAATATAATGCTGACTTTATATTTCATACATTTTCTTGCACAAATTGTAAACATAAATCAACTTTATAGTGTTCTGCAGGAATGAGTCCTAAAACCCGGAACTGAGTTGAGGGAACCAGGGCGATTCTAACTTTCAGTTTGGCCTACAAAAATACGTCATAACTGCACCACTCTATACAGGCTGCTACACTACACATAGCTAACACAATCAATGACATAACATGGTACGACTGACATCGAAACACTCTAACATCATCATGCCTGGCCCTAAATTCATCATACAGAGATTCCACAAATCAAAAAAAAATTCTTGCACGCATGTCTTTCACTTTTCCATCACTAAAAAAAATCAAGGAGCACATTAAAGGCACAAAGCCACTTAGAGTTATTGGAAAGGACCTGAGGTGAGTTAATCTGGAAAGAAGGTACAGCTCTCAGGAGCTCCTGGCTATTGTTTTGTCCCTCTAGGTGATTAGAGTTAAAAGGCAGGCTTTAAGGGAAATTAGCTTTCGATTGGACCTTCTGATAAAGCGGTAGGGTATTGTAATTGTTAGTGACCTCCAGGACGAGAAAGTAAAGATCAGGTGAGACACATTGTCCACAGTAATGTGGATTGATTTGAAAATGTTGCTGAAAGTTTTGTGTCTACACAAGGCTTAAACCGTAAAAAAAATCTCTTCTTCCTCTTCCAGCGGTATCTGGAAAGCAACAAAATGGTCATTACAACCATTATGTAATCATGTAATCATCTCCAAAACCAGCTCGAAACCGTTTTCAGACAATCCTCATTTTATAGCGTCTATTTTACTCGGTATATTTAGAGGTTTATCACGTGGCTCCTTAACCACTTGGGCACTCTCATCATCCGTCCCACCATCCCCCCTTCTCTGGCTCCCCCTGATGAATTGACAGCTGTATTTTTCTCACACTTGCACTTCCAACGTGCACCTAACCAGATGATATAATGTCGAACCTTGGAAAAACAGCCTGATTCCTCTGAGGAAGAGGCGAGTGGGGGATCACAGAGGAGAGCTGGAGCGGAGGAGATGAGAGGAGAGGCGACACACACACACACACACATATGCACACTTAATCAGACTGATTGCTCGCAGCTCTGACTCTCATTGCATCATCTCTCTAATGCATTGGTCCTGCATCACTCTCTCCCGCTGTGTGAGCGTGTGAGTGTGTGTGTGTGTGGCAGTTTAGAAATGCAGGGTCCTCAGTAGACTGGTAAAAGCCACAAGGGGCATGTCCTGATGTTATGAAACCTTGGATGTTCACCAAAATGTGTGCTTGTTTGTGCTTGTTTACGACCTTCTGATTCACATCCAGTCAAGTCTGTTAAGTCCGCGAGTGTTAATATGTGTATAACGTTTATCAAGAAGGGAGCACATTTATAAAGCACCAGTTTCATTAGCAGTCAAACCCGACTTTCAGTGAAACAGTTTGGGACTAAATAAATGGGAGTATTGAATGCCTGGATATATGGATGGAGTAGCTGAACAAGTGAGAATGCAGCTTTTAAAATGCACAAACACGTTTTTTTTTTTGTTCTCAAGCATTAAAATATGCATATTTCTCAATGCTGACTTAACTGAGGTACATGTTTTCTCCTACCCCTTAGACACTCTGTAGAGACACATACATTGATTCACACACACAAACACACACCCACCATGCGACTTGTTCTTCATTCCCATATCCTCTCCTCAGAGAGAGCGATAGAGCCAGGAGCAATGCAAATTGGGTAAAATGTTCCGGAAAGTGGCTTTTCCCACTGGGACTTCTCAACTCCAGCTCTGAGTTAGCACTCTCTCTGTGTGTTGTGAGTGTGTGCACGCCACAGTTCTTGCTCTTGCATTTGTGGGTGTGTAAACGCCAATTGTTCTGCATGTGCCTGCTGAGTGCAGGGAAGTGTGGATGTGTATGTGTGTGTTCATCCACAGTTTCTTCCAGGCTGCTGTGGGCTACAAACCATCTTCCATGTGATTTAAGGGTGGGTAGAGAGAGAGAGAAAGAAAGAGTGTGTATAAAGCGAGGCGATGGTGGAAATTGAGGGCAGCGTCCTCTCTGTGAGATTTCACCAATTAACTGCTAGAAAGGCTTGGGCCATCGCTATAGATGTAGAGGAAAAGACAGCTGGAAGAGGAGGAGAGGAAGAGGGGGAGGATTAGAGAGAAGAAGAGTTTCAGCCAGAGGGAGATATTGGTGGTTTTATCGTCTGATATTTTCTCAGTGATGGTTCATAGCTCCTCAGAGACCAACCAACTCATTAAGTAAGGCCTGCAGTCTTTTCTAATGATGTCATGATACCATATATTTAGTAGTGGATACCAATACCAGTGAAATGCCACGATTATCGATATTCGATTTGTTACCGCCGAAAAAAATAAAAGTAAAACAATAAATCCCATGCACTTCAACATACACTCCTTTACTACCGCTTGCATGCTTGTTTTTGTTAGAAAGTTAAACAGGTCATAATTCCCTCTCTATTATCTATTTTGCTGTGGAAACATCTCCTTCAAACAACTAGATTTATTGAAGTTTCTCACCAAAAACTACATTTTACAAGATTGCATTTGAACACATCATGATTGCGTTAGAATTTACCTTCGTCCAATATCATAATTTGTACTGAATAGAGCATGAATGCATCATAATGTAATCAATGGTACCTCCCGTTAACATTAACTGTTAGCTACGTGCAGGACTGTGCTGCATACTAGCCGCTAACAGCTAACGTTAACTAGCTCTTGTCCTACAATGTAGCATTATCAGGTAAAAAAATAGGGTACTATTTACTGCTTCCTAAACACATTTACTATCTCTACTGGGATGGTGGGAGGCCTTTAGTATACCCTGATGGTTCTTGTGTTACTGTAGAAAAACAAGTATCGTCACGTTTTCAGAATTTTGGCATCGACTTGTTACCAAACTATCGGTTCTCATCAGACATCCCTACTCTTAACTCTACAACCTTAGTCCACAAAGGGATGTACAATAACAGGAAAAGATCTGGGATTATTTTTTAGATACTGCTGGTGACTCACAGGAAACACAGATTTCCCATCGTATTGTTTTCTTTCTTCGTGATTGAAAACAAACATTATCTTCCATAAGCGGCTAAACTTGAGTGACTTTGAGAATATGACTTAGTATTGATACAATACATTTAACTGCCAAAATAATAAATGAACAAAAGTAAAACAATCCAAAAATAATCCAGCTGCTGTGCAGGTTTTTCAGCTTGTTGTAACAGTTAAAGTTGGAAACAGTTTGAATGGCAGAAAAAAACAAGTCTTTCATACGGTGCCAAGTTCCTTCAGCGTTGAAGAACGGCATCACATGCCCTCCTGCTAGCGTGAATCAAGTTTACCTCTAGATGAACTCGGGGACTTGGTATGTTTTTCTGGCATCAGCCGTGGCTCCCACCATGTCCGATGCGGGGGTTGTATTGTGCTGCTTTGAATTTATTGCCCTCTCTGCATGTGAGAGCGAGTGTGTGTTTCTGCGTGTGCGTGTGCCCAGTCAGGGCTGACAGTGAAGCATTGCCCTTCCGCAAATGGGCCATGGAAAACCTACAGGTTGGACCATCTGCCTCTCGCATGTGTGCGTTTTGTGTGTGAGCATGTGTGTGTCTTGTGACTTGTTTTTCTGAATGGAAAGGTATTGTCTATTCAAAGTTTGTGACCTGGCCAAGAGCAATTTACCCACAAACGGTAGATTTATGCAGCGGCTGACTCAACAGACTTGGCGTCGGACCACTTGGGAGGACGCAGGAGAGGAAGACAATGGGACTGTGATGCTTAGTTTTACTGGAAACGAAGCAAAGAGGGGGAAGAGGGAAAAAAGAGAGGCAAGGAAACTTGGAAGAAAAGGCTGGAGAATTGGTTTGGGAGGGAAGGATTGTAAATAGTTTAGGGAGGAAATGACGGAGATAGGGAACAAAACAAGGCTGTGAATGTATTTGCGGAACAACACAAACACAATCTGTCCCAAGCTACGATCACGGAGCGAGCAAACATCACCAGAGAGATTTCGACTCAAGCCAATTGCCTTTTGAAAACATGCAATTTCATATTAGTATCCGCAATATTGCATTTTAAGGATGTGGGATACATTTTCATCGGGCACTTATCTCAACAGCCTGGCAAACGCAGCACCATTAGACATATTTACATCAAATCCCTCCCTCCTCTCCTCTACATCTCCCCTGTGTTGTCTCCCAGGAGGAAACCAGCAAAGTGTGTGTTTTTAAACGCAAAAGAGCGAGCCACGCCATCTGTAGCGCGCTCGTTTCTGGAAATAAGAATATAAGTCTAATTGAGCTTTTTAATTGTCCTCTAAATCCTGCTGGGCGCCCATGCTGCTGCTTAATCGTGTGTGTGCGCGCGCATGTGTGTTTGTGTGTTTTGCGTGTGCACGCATGTGTCCGGTCCGCTGGGACGTGAATGGTTGTGTTTGTGAGTGGAGAGAGTGAGTGAGCGAGCATGCAGGCTCCTTCTGTGTATAATGAGCTAATAGCAACGTGTGGTTACTCTTTGAGGAATCTATTAGTGTGTTGTGTTTTTGTAGTTTTGTAAAGTGTGTGTGTGTGTGTTTACATGAGTCAGGAAGCAGGCGAACGGGAGACTGAGTAATAGACATCCATGCTGGGTTTGGTACGTCATCTTGCGTCTTTTTATAGTCACTTTGAAGCTATATCTGTGTGTTTAAACAACTGATTGTTTGCCTTTGTGGCAGTTCAATTACAATTCGCTTTGATTTTTAAACTAATCTAATCACACAAATTACACATTGCATGGAATCAACATAGGCTGTGTGACAGAGTGGGTATTTAATTTCTCCGTGGCTTCAAGTCAAGTCAGCACAGCTGGAAGAGAGTGATCAATATGTGTGTGTGTTACTGGCCTTATCTCTTTGATTGCATGTCGGTGTAATTGTCTGTGTGTTTTTGTGGTTGCACACATGTGTGAGAGAAAGTAATCTGGGACGTAGGATTTCCTCCGTTTTCTATATTGACGACTTCCCCCCCCGCTCATACACGCTTCCTGTTTCTGTCTGCGGGGCAGTGGGAGGGAGACCGGAGGATGTGAAAGGGCAAGATAAGCTGGCAGATGTTTGAGTGTGTGTGAGCGAGAGCGACAGAAAGAGAGTGACAGCATGAGACACAATAAAGAGCACTTCTATAAAAAGCAATCTTGTGACAGTCCAGTGCGCTCAGCTGACTGTCTGGAAACTTTGCTTTCTCCTCCTCTCGCCTATTTTGGTCCAGGGGAAGCCTTCGCACTGTAGTTTAGCATTTTCCGTGCGTATGTCAAAGAGGTGACATTAACTCGGAACACAATTATCACTCCCTTCCACTTCTTTTTTTTCTTTCCTTTAACTCACTAGCATTGATTTGAACTTTATTTTAAGCACGGCGCCCTGCAGGAGGAGACCGAGAGAGATGGTTAGAAAGCGGGCTGAAGAGGAAGAGGACGAGATTTAATGCTCAGTGACATGTGTCAGAGGCTGCTTTATCAGGGACACACACACACACACACACACACATAAATAAACTAGATACTAGAGGCATTTTCTTAGATGCAGATGGTGGCGCACAGTATCCTGATGCCTCTGCCGTTTCTTATCAAGTGGTGCTGCTACGCTGCCATCATTCTGTGTGTTTGTGTGTGTTGGAATATTATATTTTGACTTATCTTTCACCAGCTGAGTGAGGGATTGACCCTTCCTAAGTTCCGCCCCTTTTTGCTTTGTGCTCCAATAACAGTTGAGCCTCGGTCGACTTCCCTCTTTCCTGTTGGGTTATACTTAGATATGCTACGTCTGTTCAAAGGTAACATTACAATGTAAGTCACATTACATTGGTGTCAAAATTTTTCTCCGGACACATTACATAGTATATAGTCACAGTTACTACGAGGAACTTTGTAAACCAGAAATATGACCTGGGTCTCCAGCAGCGTGGTGTCGGTGTTGGCTCCCAGCGGGGACCAGCAGCGAGGTGAAGCTCTGCTCCTGGCCAGAGGAGGAGACGCTGCCGCCGGGCGTATTACTCTCCACCTCCCGCTGGAGTTCCGACTGAAGGTCGCTGCAAAAGGCCCCGCTGGAGTTCTGAGCTGAAGGTGTTTCTGGTGAACCTGCATGATTTCATCAGATTTTGTTCCTTTGTTTATATTATCTCTGCTTCGTGCTGCCCCAAAGTAACTTTTGGTGTCATTTAATGTTATATAAACAATGTACATCATCCCAATAGGAAAAGTCACCTGAGTAAAGTTTATCATCTTGAATAAACCTATATCCTTCCATCAACCTAGCAACAGTAACTAAGGGGGGCGAGACTTGGGACCGGTCAATTGAGTCTCAGATCATGTCCAAATGCCCAGATGTAGTATAAACTCAACCATGTATGCTTCCAAGTCAACGTCCGTGTCAGTTTTGGAGTATATCTGGGCCTTGAATGATCGCAAATGTCTGTCCACTGCACATCCCATGGCAAAAGTAAAAAGGGACTAAAGGTTTGAGTCTATTCGAGAGCGAGTATTTCCTCCATCACTTTCTGGTTTTGGTTTGTTTTTTCTCAGTCCAGGTTGACTATCGCTTATGAAGACACTGAAGAGACATGACAGACTTGCTGGTCGGGGGGAAAAACAGGGCTGAGCACAGATTAATCTTTCATGTCACTCCTTCCTTCCTTTCTGTTCCTGGCTAGACTCAAATCGTGTCCCAACCCTCTCCCTGATAGTAAGTGACGAATAGTCAGTGTCTTCATCTCCCTTCCTTGTCATGTGCTGTGCTATCATTCTTTTCTTCTGTTTTTCTTTGATTCCC
>CAKAKR010006977.1:0-21538 GCA_916700685.1 Adelosebastes latens | reverse complement strand
CCCCCATGGAGCCACTCTAGGCACCCCCCCAGAACCCTTAATAAACATCACAATAGAGTTAGCATTTTATCCCTTCCGGTTCCCTCAACTGGAAGTCAGTGGGTTTTTTTAATGGGTTTTTAGTTAGATGCCTGAAATAAGGTCTGTGGTTAACACAAGCTGAAGAGATTTTAACATTTTGTTGTAAAATATAAAGTACGTCCGTAAATATCCCACTTGTGAATTTTGAAGCCTTTATGTGTCTTAAAAAAGGCGGTTGCTAACAAGTGGCTAAATTAGACTACTAACCGTCATCATGCCGACTCGTCCGCCTTTACAGCTGCGTTGTGTATACTCGCGCTCATGCAACAGTGGTGTAGTTTGTTTATAGCCTAACGTTTGCTTTTTACTTCTGCCGATTGCATTGACCCTTAAAAAATCATAAAAGTGATGTTCATTTGTGGAGATTATCTTGCTGAACAAAATGTGTAAGTATCATAAACATGTGTTTGCAACAGAGCTTATTTTCTGCAATAATCCAAAACCCAATGGAAAAATCCCACTGGGTTTTTGTCGAGGGAGCCCAGGGCGACGCTAACTTCCTGGTTGGCCTAAAAAAATACATCATCCCTGGAGCATTCTATGGTGACAAAAATTAAGATTTTTATTTTCATAAATAACTGTATCATTATAATATAAATAAACAATTGGTCCTTGAGATTGTTGGCTTAAAAGTGTTTAGTCAGTGTCACTACAATTTACACTTTTATTAGCAAATAAGTGTGGCTGGGCAGAAGTTTCTTTTCTTTCTTTCTTTCTTTCTTTCTTTCTTCATTTGTTACCTCAATGCAGAAAATAAGGAAAGGCACTCATCGGCATTTTTTTTAGAAAAATATTTATATATTTCTTTTTTTTATTTATGTGTTTTTTTTTTTAGGGCGACCAGCACCCCCAGAAGGTGGCGCCCTAGGTGACCGCCTATATGGCCTATGCCTTTAGCCAGCCCTGATCCTTTATTATACTAGAAAAGTGAATTATCACTCTTGCTACTTCCTCTCAGTAACTCGAATCCACATGGCCCCTGGAGGCTCCAGGAACCCCACTCTGATAACCGCTCCTCTAATAGAAGACCACCACCACCACCACCACCCACAGCATCAATCCCCCCGGTCTACATCCCCACCCCCCTCCATCAGCTCCTAAAATTTGGGTGGCATATGGCTCAGTCTCCCCCAAGGCTCACAGATGTTCAGTCGTTACATCAGCAGCCTAGTTTAGAGGCAGAAGACAACTATAGTCTGCCTTCTTTGTGTGCGTGTGTGTGTGTGTGTGTGTGTGTGTAGGTAGGGTGGGGGGTGTCGATGTCTTTATGGGAAAGTGTGGCTCAGTAATTGGTAAGGTCTGATCGCCTCGTGTTCTCACTGGAGGGCTATAATACTCAGCTGAAGATAATCCTATGCAAAAAAGCGGTAGAGTGATCCTGTGATGTGTTTTAGGGGGATTCTATGCAAATGTCAATCCCTGCAGGAGAAACATAAAGAACCAACAAGGTTGTTGCCTGTGAGCCCTTAAGATAAAGCAATGTGTAATATACTAACCCCTCATCACAGGTTGCATGTCCATTACCACTCTGATCAAAGACTGACCATGCCTTCATAGATTGTATAGTTTTTATAAAACCAAATTACATCAGGGCTGCAGCTAACAGTGATTTTAATCAGCAGTTAATTTTCAGATTATTTTCTCAATTTACTAATTTAGTCTAAAAAATGTCACAAAATGGTGAAAAATCACTCTTCTCTTCTTCATCACGCTTCTCTTGTTTAGTACAACATCTTCAATTTAATATCACTAAAGACAAAGAAAAGCAGCATTCACCAGCATTTAGCTTGAAAGGTGAACATTTTTAAACGGCAGCTGGAAACCTATTAATTTAATTTTGCTTATAATTGATGTCATTCTAATTATTATTATTAATTTTATTATTATTTTTACTAATTCTCTCATTTATTTATTATTCTTAATGGTTTCTATTTTTACTTATTTTAGCATCTACTGTCCTTATTGTCTAATGTTATTGCCTATCTGCCCTTGTTTAATTGTGCATTACTGACATTAAGGCAATTGTTTTTTGTATGACAAGTTTTCTGAAATTTTATGTTTAAATATACAATTGAGGCATTATCTTGTTAATTTGCATACATCTCCAGATCAGAAATCTAAACATTGGATAAAGGTACAATTGACCCTGAGTTAATTGAGTTAATTAAGGGAGACTAAACTTCTGGATGAATGCATTCAAACACAAGCTCTACACAATCAGTGTAATAGCTGTTACATGTAAACACTACTGTGCTGTGGTTCATTGTCATATACGATGCACCACAGCGGTGCTGCCGAGCAGTGAGCTGATCTGACAACTTTTTAAGCCTTTTCTGGGGCATCCGTGATACCATGATGAAGTATGGTAGATCGCTACGGCATCACTTGACATCCTTGACTAATCCAGCAGAAAGGTTTTACAGTGAAGATAATGCAGCTGCAGCTGGAGGATGGATGTCCTCACTGGAAGCTGGCCTCATATTCTGTAAATCTCAAGGCCACTGCTTCTAACTATGAGGTCACTGCATCGCTGTGTCCGACAGGAAAACTGCTTCAGAAGAGTTGCAGTCACAAGTACAATATTGTAAAAGACAAAAAAAATGAACTGTTAATTCTGTTGGCACTGAAGAAAAAGCTCTGCAATGGCAGAGGACAAAGGAAACCAGGAAACATTCATATTGGAAAATGTAGGCAATTTTCTTAAGAAAAGCAAAGACTGAAACGGTTAGTTGAATATCAAATATTTTGCCGATTGATTTCCAGTTTATTGACTAATGCATAATATGGACTACAGATGCATAATCTGACAAATTTGCAAGGAGGAAACATCAAGACTTGCACTGCTTTCTGTATTAAGCTATAGGCTATGCATAGAAATAAAATAGGAGTAGTTCGGACATTTCCATTCAAATCAACGTGACAGTATGTTCTGAGCGGCGGCCATTTTTATGTGTACCGTTGCCATTGCAACCGTTGTAGCGGGCTAAGTCTTACGGCAAGTCGCGGACTCACTGAGGTGAGGTTTGCAGTAGGGATGCTAATTTTGAAAAAATTCTTAACCGATAACCGACCCTTGTTAACCAATTATTAACCGTTAACCGACAAGATTAGTGCCTCACATGCAGCGGTGCGCCAGCTGCAGTGTATGAGCACAACAGAAAACTGAGTCCCCAGTTCACCATCAGGATAGTAAACCTAGCACCCACGGTGTTGCGTGTAGTGTCGCGGACATGCAGCCATGTTCCCAGTGAAAGGGAACTGATTAAACGGATTAACGATAGCGATTGTCCGACAAACAGTGTGTTTTTGTGCTACGTTAGCAGCTGTAGCCGCTCTGTCATTGCGGCGTAACTTTTACAAGTGTCCAGCTGTGCGCATTAAAGCATGGCAGAATTAGCAAGTTAGCTGACTAGCTAGCTGTCCGCATTAAAGCATGCAAGTTAGCTAACTAGCTAGCTGTCCGCGTTAAAGCATGGCATAATTAGCAAGCTATTATAAGAATTAGAATTGTCGGCTAGTTAGCTAGCTTGCTGATTCCGCAATGCTTTAATGCTACACTGGTTTCAGAAAATGAGCCGAACAGCGGGCCGGTTGCCAGCGGCAGCGCTGGGTCTAACAGTCCCTCTGCTTCACTCCCCGCCGCTTCTGAGCGGCGTCCGCTCTCTTCCCGGCGAGCTGCGACCACACTTTAACGCCACTGACTTGTGTTGTCAACATAGCAGCTAACAAAAATCGCCATTTTTCTTTTGTACTAGTCAGATGACCACGGAAAACACTTCAATTTCCGTTCCACTCTTGGTAGTATAGTATAATGGTATATAATAGTATTTCTATGGCTGTATGCTACACTTAAGGTAAAACAAGGATTTGCTGTCAATGCACTGCATGCACTCAGTCAGTCTCTCACTCACTGAAGGAAACATCACGAGCTGCATATCAGCCAGCCACATCAAACAGCCCAGTGATGTTGCCCCCTCCATCCTCACTGAGGTGAGCTTTAAAAAGGCGAGTTTAATCTGGGCTCTGTTGTTGGGTCGGTGGGCTGATTGTGTGCACGGGGAGGACCGCTAGTACATGTTAGTGTGTGTGTGTGTGTGTGTGTGTGTTTGAGGGAGAGCGCTCGGAGTGAGAGGGGTGGGGATTTTAGGAAGCATACTTGCATTTCAAAGTAATGGCCTATTTATAGGGCAGACAAACAGCGGCACAGCGAGAGAGGGAAAAAAAAAAGAGTCCAGCGCCTATGGCCTGTTGTTAGCATCGAGGAATGCACCAGTGGTAGTTGTGATAAGGATAGAGTGGAGGGGTTGCAGCAGGCACGGCTTGTTAGAAACACACGTGACCACACATGCCACACACACACACATAGCTGTGTACTTCTATCTTTGTGAGGACATCGATTGACATAATGCATTCCCTAGCTTCTTACCCTAACCATCACAACTAAATGCCTGACCCCAACCCTTACCCTAACCTGAACCTAATTCTAACCTGAACCTTAAAACCAAGTCTCAAAACCCTCAAACAGGCCTTTTGAAGGTCTATCCGAAGTAGGCTCGTCGCGGTAGTCGGTGTTACCGGTTGCCGATTACATACCCACCGCCCCCCACTGTCGTTTTGCTTTTTTTTACAGAAATAAAACCCATTTAGTTAATTTTGTCGTATCAACGCCGTGTTATTAATACAAAGTCGGACGACAGACGCTACAACCGGCAGTGAATGCATCTGCTCCATACGGAGTCTCAGCTCAGAGTAGCAGTTGTCATATGTCACAAGCGAAAAAGCAAAAGCGCCTATTTGGCAATATTTCAGATTTAAATTCAATGCTATAAGGGAACCATAACATTAATGAGGCCATCGCTGTGAGGAGGACGGAGCGGTCACAGCCGGTGTGCGCCGCGGAGCAGCGCAGGGTGGAAACCTGCGTCCCCCACAGCAAAAGTTTGACCAGAGAGACAGTAAGCGCGCTACATACAGTATATTGACCGTCATCTTTTCTTGTAAAATGTCCGATGAAATCATTAACACCGGTGTTGTCACAAGTCTATTAACCGCTGGGAAAATGTCCTCACCGTCACATCCCTAGTCCAAAGGTGAGTACCTCACAGTGATTACACAGTATGGAATATGGATACAGTCTTGCACAACAATGCACCAACATACAGCGCACACATGCACAGTTTTGGGATTAATGCTAACATGCTGCTGTTTTCATTAACACGTTGGAGTTCAAAGATGCCAGCGAGCTCTCAGCCCTGCAGCTGGGACATGCAGCATGCCTGATCGTGTAAGTGCGTGTCTAATGGCAGATAGAAGATTTTGTGTATACATGTTTTCCTCAGTGCGTGTGTGTGTGTGTGTGTGTAACTAATTGTAGATAGCAGGCTCCTCTTTATAAACTTGTGTGTGTCCGTGCTCATATGAGTGCGAGCATCAAAGAGTTTGATATCGATCACGGCCTTACATGCATGCAGCAGTGGCCCGAGGCAAACCGTGTGACTTCTTGGATGCTAAATGGATTCGCTGTGCCTGTTTTGTGTATGCTACATGAGGATGAACCCGGGTGAACTCAAAGCTGCTGTATGTAAAATGTCAGGGACGCCCGCCGGTGTCCATGAAAAAGACGGCCCAAGAGAATCCAGATAAGAGCTGCGATCCCTTCATTGATTTTATTGATTCGATCCAGTTTAGTCTTGAGAGGGAGAGGACTGTGACAACTGGGACGTGGGTTTGTAACAAGGGCGATGGCAGCTATGTATATGGCAGCAAAGTCTCAAACTGGTGTTTAATAAGCAGCGACTCTGATGTGCAGCTTGTCCTCTAGAAACCAATAACTTTAAGGGGAAACACCCCACGCAAAAACATAATTTTTCATGCACTGGGCAATTTTGATAGTTTGGGCTATTTTGCTTCCATAACAAGTCTTCTTTCAGACTAGTGGAAAGAAAACATCCAAGATACACATTTAGGTGTTTATTTTACTACTTTGTCCATTTCTGTCTGTAGATTTATCCTAAATTCACACCAGAAGTTAACATTAGATAATGCCTCATTTGCATATTTAAACATACAATTTCAGAAACATAATTGTCATAATGTAAGTAATCAACTGGGTAAGTTTCAGGTTAATATATATTAGTATATTTGTATTTTTCACCTTAATAACATGTACCGGCTTGAAAATGTATGGAATTTTACAATACATATCTCTTAAGTTTTTTTTCTCAGACTCAGAAATCTCCACTTCAGTAGCACTTACATACACAAAACGTTACAGTTTTATTCCCATCTATATTCTGATGGTTTTTACAGAGGGGTTTGTTGAACAATGTGATGTGGTTGGTACTAGGGATGCACCGATACCACTTTTTTTATGCCATCGATGGCATCCCGGCCCGTCTCGCCCGCACCGTCGGGGAGGTAGAGCGTGAGCGCGTGCGTTAGGACCCGAAAGATGGTGACGAGAGGTTAACGTCACGCTATCGTAGAGTGGTATCGGTGCTGTTGTATCGGAACTGTTTTGCTAGTACGAGTACATGAGCACAGTCTCGGACCCGAGACCCGATACCGGATCGGTGCATCCCCAGTTGGTACCAATGGATTCCTTAGGTTTTCTAGTTTCATATGATGCCAGCTTACCTAAAAATCGGATGTTGCGTTAATGCGTTAAAGAAATTTATGTCGTTTAAACAAATTTGTGTTAACCCGTTATCGCGTTAACTTTGACAGCCCTAATATTAGTTAATTATTTTAGCCTATTCATGAGATGTCTCCATAGGCTATAATCAATTGCCTCCCATTGGTTGCTGACACTATATAGGTGAGGTCACACCTGTTTAGTCTGTTAAATGCCCTGAGGAAGATCTACAGTGGTCAAAACATGTTGGCTTTTTAAAAGATTTAGCCACTATCATAAAGGCTTTTTAACATATCCTTCCTAGTTGCCACTTGTTGTAAGATTTTGGAGTGCCTGGAATGCCTTCCTGTTGAGCCAGTTTTTCCCCCCAATTTCGGGGAACACCCACCACCTTTTTAACCACGGTTGAGCAACCAGTTATAATATTTGCATTATATGAAAATGATGACCCGACTCTGCAGTTCCCTCCAGCTCTACAGAGCCTTCTAATGTCCTCCACCTCATTGTTTTTCTTTGTCCAGCCTGCAACTTCACTGTTTTGGATCAAATTTTTTTATGAAATTTATTTTTAGTGTCGGTTTTAGTTTCTAGTCAGTCAAACTGTTGTAATCTGCTGTGTGTACAAAAAACTCACACACTGAAACACAAACTTCGATGTTGAGCTGACATTTTTAATGAGGCGGGTGGCACCGCAGGTGTTCCTGGAGGAACTGCTTATTTTTTATCGTATCTCTACTTAAAGAAACCGTTTGAAATTCAACCTTTGGATGCTGCAACACTCAAGAATGTGGAGGAAAGTCACACCTTTAAAACCAACCCGATCGATTCCTTTTTTAAAAACACACACCTCCCTTGGACAACAAAGCTCCATGTTTGGGTGCCTGACATTTTATTTTGATGCCCAAGTATTTCCAGTCTTTTATTCCATATAGCAGTCTATCTATCTAAAACTTTAAGTTTCATGTCTGCAAACTCTCTTGTGATGTGAAAATCCTCTGTTGCTGCTGACTTTAATGGTTTTCTATGCTCTTTTTCCTGTGAAAAGCCAGAAAATCACTGTATCTGTGTGCACTGGTACACTCTTCTTTCACCTGACTTGTTTTCAAAGTCATGGCAATTGTCTTTGCTCTTGTATTCACATTCATTCACACAGTTGGAAAAAAGAGAGGGTGGCATAATAACAGAGATCACAGGCAGTAAGGTGTGTGCTATGTTGGGGTTGTATATAAGATTTAGAACATTGGTCCCCAAACTTTTTCACGTGAAGGACCCCTAAACTGACACAAATTAGACCACGGTCCCCCATGTGTTATTATTTTGTCCCAGGGTTCCCCATCCGATTTTTGCTGTTAGATATTTTATTACAGAAAGTGTATGAAACCCAACCAAAATACCAAACCAAAATAGTCATACATTTTGTCATTGTGTTACTTATGGATGTAATTATTGTCAAAATACATTATTCCCCTTTTTGTTGGGGACCCCCTGGAACCTCCTCAAGGACCCATGAGGGTCCCCGGACCCCAGTTTGGGAACCACTGGTTTAGAGCTTGGTCTCATTTTGGAGGACATCAAATCAGTGCATACAACCCATTGTAACATAAAACCACAGTGATGAGGTGATATCATGTAGAATAACAACCCTACCACAACTAGGGCTGTACCGAATAGTTGGAAGCTTCAAAGCTTCATTCATAACGTTGACATTTGAATTCTAAATATATATATATATTTTTTTTGCTTGCCTTGTCATTCTGTTTAAACCTGGTATTTCTGCACTTACAGATACAGATTACGCTACACTAATATTATTAGTATTATACTATTTGGTAAATTAGATTCCAATGGTGGCTGTGTAGGATTGTTTCAGATTGCAAACATTTCCAATTACTCCAGAGCAATTATAAAGTCCAAAAATCAACATTATTGAAACAAGATACATACATGTTTTTATTTAACAAAACATTCTGCTGCAATCCATATTTTTTGGTGTTTAGCCTTTCAAAAAAACATTTTCACTGCGGTCAAAAAATTGTCTTCTTCTGTCCCATTCACCGCACACAAATAAGTAAATCTGCGTTTAATTAATAAATGAAACAACACATCTTTCAAAACTATGTAGAAGTGTAAGAATTACTGGCAGAATATGAAACATGAAAACCTAAGGAATCCATTGGTACCAACCATGTCATACTAGCTTGTCGAGAAGGAGGCTAAATAACGCTTCAAACTTTCGCTAATTTTTGGCGAGGAAAAACTGGCATGGCCATTTTCAAAGGGGTCCCTTGACCTCTGACCTCAAGATATGTGAATGAAAATGGGTTCTATGGGTACCCGCGAGTCTCCCCTTAACAGACATGCCCACTTTATGATAATCACATGCAGTTTTGGGCAAGTCATAGTCAAGTCAGCACACTGACACACTGACAGCTGTTGTTGCCTGTTGGGCTTGAGTTTGCCTTGTTATGATTTGAGCATATTTTTTTTTGTTAAATGCAGTACCTGTGAGGGTTTCTGGACAATATTTGTCATTGTTTTGTGTTGTTAATTGATTTCCAATAATAAATATATACATACATTTGCATAAAACAAGCATATTTGCCCACTCCGGTGGTGATAAGAGTATTAAATACTTGACAAATCTCCCTTTAAGTTACATTTTGAACAGATAAAAAATGTGTGATTCATTTGCTATTAATCACAATTAACTATGGACAATCATGCCATTAATCGTGATTAAATATTTTAATCGATTGGCAGCCCTGGTAAAATATATTTCCAGGGTTAGTCCCACAGGGACAAACCGTCTTTGAAGAGCAGAAATACCATGCATTCTAAATGAAGAATGTGAGCTCGTACCAGCAACAACAAAAGCAACAAAATACAAGATTGCAATAAGTGCCACTACACAATGTAACCCGTCAAGACACAACTAACATCCCAGGATTGCTGTGCACCATTTTGTATTGTAACACTACATGGCACAACACAAGCCACTCTGTTAAAAAGTGTGGTAGAACACACATCGAAACAAAGAACCTCTGAAATAATGCAACGTACTGTAGCATCACGACAACCCAAAGCAACACGACCCTGAGAACGGTGGCCTCCACATTCGGAGCTAAAATCTGTTGAAGAATGGAAGTATTGTTCACATCAGCAGAGCGACGGGGAATAACAAAATATCTTCCACGAAATGCTCTCTTACGTAAGCTGTCGCTTTTTTTTTATCCTCTTCATGTTCTCCCTCTTGTTTTCTCTCTTCCTCGCAGAAATTGAGGTCAGCGTTAATTGAAATTCAGACACCTATTAATTAGTGAGAGGATTTCTCTTTCTACCTCTCCGTCTACTTTTCTGTCTTCTGTCTCTCTTCTTTTCTGTCCATTCTTCTTCTCTTGTTGAATCTCTCTCTTTTTTTACCGTGTCTTTCCTTTCCTCTCTTCCTCTCCTCTGATTCCCTCACATATTTGTGCATCTCTTGATGATAGATCAAGCTGTTTTGGTTGACGTCTGTACATGCAGCTTTGAACAGCCGCTCTCCTTGGGGAGTTTCACAAGTCCTCCTCCTCTGAGACGGAGCTGGCTGCAGATTAGTCCAAACAGTCCAAATCATGCACAGCCCCGCTCTCTCAGGCCGCTGATTATTTATTAGACAGCCTGTTAGCTTGTTGTCGGGCAATTTGTTAATTAATGGAACTTGGGTGGACTGTGAGTGTGTGATTAAAGACGAGTAACAGGAAATATTGATGGCTGTCGGGATGGCTCTGCAGGTTACGCTGTGTGTAATCCTGTCTGCTTGCTTATAGTCGACAAACACGTCATCATCTCTTTCTTTTTCCTTTTCTTCCTCTTTTTCTAGTGGCAAGAAAAGCCATAATAGAAGCTTTGGAAGCATCATATTTCCTCAAAAGCTTTAGTCGATATTTTGCTGCCCTTTCTGAGTTCTACTGGTTCCGAGTTCAGTTGTGTTGTGGGCAAACCACCTGCCTCGGTCACGACAAAGAAACTTTTGATGGTATTGACCGGATACGTGGTCACTAATGGATGTGAAGACTCAATATCATTCTGCCGTGTACAATAGCCGCCTTCATAAAAATACACTCGGAGGTCGTACGGCCCTGAAAGTGCTGTCTTCTGATGTGTGTAAGTGAGGAAGCCGGACCTGTGAGCTGCAGAGCCTGAAGGAAGGCCGAGAGAAAAAGGTAGAGAGCCTCTTATCCTAATGCACTTGAAGTCTCCAGAGGAAGCCAGAGAGAAGAGACTGAGAGTGGGATGGAGACGGTGTCAAGAAAGAAAGGGAGACCGACAGAGAGAGAGAGAGAGAGAGAGCAGTGATCTCTTGAATTGAAGTGCGTGTATGTGAGGGAGATGAAGAAAAAACACAACAGCTGGGGAAGACAAGTGGAAGAGAGATTATAGAGAGATATAGCGGAGAGGATGAGTGCGAGAGTAAAGGCGGCGGCGAGCCATCAGATAGTGAAGGTTGGAGGTTAATAACTCACTGCGGTGAGCGGTGGAGGAGCAGGAGGAGAGGTTATGACGAGTGGTGTTTTGAGATGTAATCCGGTTCCAGGAGAGGAGCGTCTGAGTCTGCAGGGATACCGGTGCTGTAGGGTTGTGAGGATTTGGTTCAGTTTCATGATGCAATACGCTTTTCACAAACTGTGACTGGAAATGTGTAACTCTAATAGTAGTTAGGGCTGGGACGATACACCTACTGTATCTCCTGATTCGATACTATCACGATACTTGGGTGCTGATTCGATATTTATTGTGATTTTTAAGTAGTGCGATTGTACAAGTATTGTGAATACTATTTTATTGCGATGTTGGTTAACGTTTTTTTTACACTAGACCATGGGAAAAAGTTGAATCACACACTTTTAGGGACTTTTACTTTGGAAAATATCTAAATTAATAGACTAAAAATGTTTGATTTTTCAGCATGTATGTAGTCAGAGATGTCCTGAAGTCAAATATATCAGTCATTGTCAGGAATTATTTTTTTTCCAGCAACCAAAAAATCAAAGAATAAATACAAATTAGTCAAATTAGTGGTATTTTCTTTTTAATTTATGAGGGACATGTAATGTTTTATACTTCTGGTGAATATAATCCAAACAATCTTATTTCCATATATGTAATTTGTATATACAGTTCCCTTTGTTAACATCTTATTTTGAAAACCGGACGTAGTCACACGTGTGTACTTCTGCTAACTTCACTAAGTCCGTCGCTAGCTCTCCCGTCAGCTCCGTTCTCTTTATACATCCATGGTCAGCTCCATCGGGGCCGTTTGAATGCAACATAAATGTTAACATAACTGTCAGTATATGGGTGCTCTACAGATTTAGCATCGGTCGCCGATTTGACCACAGAGATGAGAGCGACGGCTGGCTTGACCGCACGTTACTACAATACGATAACGTTAGCTGTCCATGACAGAGTTAGCCTGCAGCTTTAGCCATGATGTCTAGCTCTGCTTTTCCTGCAATGTGTGAAACCCAAAGTGTTTCCATACTTTACTGTATGTGTAGTGTTTACCATTTTGGATTTAACATGTGAGGGTGCAGGTCATATCCACGCAGACCCTCCGCGACCGATACATAGGTGAATCGATTTTTTTTTCCCCACCCCAACTTATAGTAGAAAATGCAATTGCATAAAATGTGCAAAAACTTTGGTGAAACTGAAAACTTTGTTATGGTTTTCATCCTGGTTCTGGTTCAAAATGAAAATAATTGATTGTCTTAAATGAACCCCTACAGACATGTAAACAGAGTTTTAAGGTGAGCACAGATAAACTTTCCTCCTTCAGTAGATGAATGTGAAAACAAACTCTGAACAAACATCCATGCTGCACAGTGAAGCTCAAACATCAAGTGAAGGAACAAGAAAATGAATAAAATAAATTAATAACTGGCCTTGTTTTACAAGAAAAAGCCGTATCTTCGTAAAACTAAACTGAAGATAGAAAACGGTCTAAATAAGAACCCCCCTTGTGGAGAATAAGTACAAATGTTTTTACTTGCTTTCAGTTACATTTTACAACACAAAGTGTATTTAGAGGAATGGAGTAAAGAGAAAGATGCAGAACAGAAGCACATTTGCTGTATGAGCTGTAGGTTGAGGCAGACACACATCCGCTCAAGCTGAAAATGTTTCGGTTGGATATTTGTGACTCTTCTGAGTTGCATGAATATAGACGGGAGCAGAAAGGAAAAGGTCTGGAGGAAAATAAGAGAAACTGGAGGTCCTGGTAAGTTTGGAAATCAGTTTCAGAGACACACTCTGAGAACTCGTCCATCGACTGCTAGCGGTCAGAAGGCAAAGACTGAGAATTGATTGCAACAGTCAAAGGAAGCCAAAAAAGAACTTCTCTTTGTATCGACAGTAAATGCAGCTTGAGCACGCTGACTTCAATAAAAGCTCCTCCGTGGCTGCTGCTTCTACCGCTCATGGCTCACAAAGCCAGTTGACCCTTCCTAAGTCCTGCCCCCTTTTCGCTCTGTGCTCCAATCACAGTTGAGCAAGCTTTGTACCCAGCAGACCATCGGTCGACTTCCCCCTTTCGTGTTATACTTCATGCTATGTGTTAGGCTCCACTATGTTAAAAAGAGAACCACATTTTGGAGATGATGAAAAGGTGGCAATAATCCAAAATCCAATGGAAAAAATCCCATTGGCCTTTCATTGAGGGAACCCAGGGCGATGCTAACTTCCTGGTTGGCCTACAAAAATACGTCATTCCTGGAGCACTTTATTGTGCAGACATAGCCTATTTCATCATACCCCAGTAACATGAGGTGTATTCAGGACTGTCCTTCCAACAAAGATGACGGAAAAGAACCTTAATCTTAACAGATATGGAAATCACCTGATCAGAAAACACCTTCATATGTCATTCTTGACTTACTGTGTATGTGCTCCTACACTAAGAGTAGTCAGATGTCAGTGTGTGTGTGTACAGGAAAAAGAGAGAAAACCGAGCGAGAGAAATCAAGTGTGTTATCTAGTAGATGTGAAGCACTTTGAGGTCCTCTGTTCCGTTTCACAGCACCATTTTATATCACACAACCACCACAGTACACTGTCTCTATCTCTACTTTGGCACACATCAGCAACTTTCCGATTTTTGAAGCACAGTTTTGTAGCCTGGTTCTTGAGGCGCTTTGTGAAATGGAGGCTTGTTATGGAGCTTCAACTGCAACAATAAGGGCATTTCTTTCTGCGGAGGATGAGGGCGTAGCGTATCGAATTAAGCCTGGGCCCCCGCTGTCTGCCCTATAAGACAAACCGGTCCCTGTCTCCTCAATACAGCTATAATATAATAGCGCTAAAGTGATCTTTGCTTGTGTATTATAGTATGTTCAGGCATAAACAAGAGACATTTCCATTTCAAGGATTGTGCGGTTGTCACACAGCGGGGGTGAAAACCGAGACCGTTTGTGTTTTCCTCCTCTTTAGCACGGCCTTTTTGTCAGGAATGCAACGCGATTGTCCCACCTATTTGTGTGTGCAATCCCTTTTTGTTTTCTCGAAGAACTGCATGAAACGCATATTCACATTTTGGACAAGCAAGTAGATCACCTTTTGTTTACTGGGCTGCTTTTTGTGGTATGTTGACATGTTGGTCTGTTGCTGAAAATATGAACCGCTTTCTAGAAAGCTCCGAGATCACCGTTCACCGTGTACTGACTGATGATTGTACTGATGAGGTTACTTAAACTCCAAATGCTTTGGAGAAAACAGAGCTCTGCTCACTGAATCCGTGGCCTTGTTGCAGACATAAGCCATTGCGCAGTTGTTTGCCGAGGCGGATTTACATTTCAGTGTAAAGAAATCACACGCTCTTCCCACTTTGTGCTATCTCTGTGAGCAAACATCAAACAGGACTCTGGTTTACTCGAGGTTCTCGAGTCCCCGCTGCTTGGCCCATAAAGCCAGCCATGCTCTCCTGTCATCCGCATAATCGAGTTGAACACTAGCATGGCGTTCTCATATCTAATGTAGGACCAGGCAGCCACTCAGACGCTCGCACAGCCAATGGATCTGGGTCAAACAGCGCCGGCGATAAGACAGAAGGGGACAGCTCTCCGTCTTGTTTTTGCATTATGAAGCCACTGAGCCCCGGCAAACATCAATAATATCAATGTGCCTGTTAGTGGAACGGCCTCACTGCGCCAGCATCGCCCAACACTTTTGTCTTCAGTCTGTTTTCGACTGTGTAGCTTTGACAGGAGGATGACTGGAAGAAATGGATTGTTTAAAGACACAAAGACGGGTTCATGTGTGTATTAGACACACTGAGTCATAAGCTTTTGGTTAATTTTTCTCAAGCTGGAACATATGGTGTAATATCACATGAAGTGTGGCCCATTCCCAATGTACTGTTCTGAGGATAAAATGGTTCTAACTGTCTAATTCCCCCCAAAAACATCTCTTCTTCATAAACTTTGCTACCAGGACTGTCGGATGCTCGATGATGTTATTAAAGCTTCAGTAGGCAGAATATTTTTGGCATCATTGGGCAACAAATCCATTAAAACCTTTCAGCATATTGAAATTCAAGTGTTCTGAGAGACAATTAGACTTCTGCACCTCCTCATGGCTCTGTTTTCAGGCTTTAAAAAAATCTAGCCCGTGACGGGAGACTTTGACCAATCACAGGTCATTTCAGAGAGAGAGCGCGCGTTCCTATTGGCTGTTCATTCAACGGAGGCAGCTGCCAATCACCCATGAACTTCGATCCAACGGTCAAACTAGGGAGCGCTGATCAAAATATGAATCAATATTCTGTTACTGTAATGCTTATTTCTTGCCTGAAATGTTTTCAGAAACATCTTGTAGTTGAAGATGTTTCTGAAAATATTAATGTGAGAAATAGGCATTACAGTAGAGGAATATAAAATATATAATATAATATAACAGTTGGGTCCCCTTTTTGAAATTGAAAAGAAAAGAACGATCCTAACCCTGGGAGCAGATGCTACACGACAAAACAGCTGTTCCAGGCTGAACAATCACGTCAGAGATGGTGGTCGGCTTCATGACAGTTAAACTGAGCGAGTCTTGCTTCTTCACTCCCGTCATGTCCAATCAATAAAAAAGAATAGACGAGGAAAAGGTGCAGAAAAGAGTGAAGCAGAGCAGAAAGTAGCCCTCTCCACCGTTTCTTTAACATTTAACTATTAAACAGGATGAGACTGAGCACTAAATTTGATCAAATGAATAAACGAGATGGCGCGGTAGGTGATGGACGAGAATCACTGAAGAATCACGTCTCATATCTGGTGCCAAAAACGACGCACAGTAGGCAATGTAGACGGCTCCGAAATAGACGTCTTGCTGCACCTGGAGCACCGTTACCGTGGAAACAGACAACAGATCTTGGCTCGGATGCAAGCAATATGCAATGCTCTAAAATAGGAAATATCCCGGAGGTAACACAATTTATTTGATACCAAATACTAATTGAATACAATTAATAATATTAGGAAAAAAACATATTCCATATAGTTTTACAATAGTGAATGTTAACATACAGTATGAACAGTAAAATGTTTGAACTTATGCTCCTTTAAGGTTGCAGTGTGTTGTGATGTGAAGTAGACACATGCCAGTTCTCTCTTGTACTCATTTAGCTTTTGACTGTAGTGAAAAGATACAAGGAAGCTCCCAGAGAAGTCTGCTTCATATATCATGTAGAGAATCTCTTTTTATTCATCTTTAGGTTAAAATACCCTGAAAAGTTCAAATCCTAAGTATATTTTCAATAACATTAAGTAGTTATGAATAATTCAGTAACACATTTAACGATAAAAACAGCCTTAAGAATCATTTACTGAGTTTGCCCCTTAAACTGCTCTAACTGATCTAAATACTTGTGCACTGACAATGACTCCGTTTACATGCACAAAATATTGCGTTTTTTGCCCTTATACCGAAAAAGACAATATTCCTACTAAGCTGTTTACATGGCTAATGAAAAATGGATATTCCACTAATATTCCCATTTACATGCAGCCATGCATACTCAGTCATTCAACCACCTTCTTGAAAAGGTCGACGTTGCAAAATTTGCATATATCCAAAAACCTGTTGATATCCAGGTTTTTCATAATGTTTAAAAGTAGGTGTGTTTATCCTTTCAGCCAAAAATGCTGGCTTTTCTTTAGGTCATGCATATCTGCAAACTGTTGGGTAGGGGGTTTGTGTTCAACACACAGAGCTGGCTGTAAACAGGCAAGAGGCCGTGTGTCGCAAACTGCCGTGAAATCCCCGAGACGCATTATGTGCTGTATACACGTTTAAAGAATGCTCCTAAAACCTGAAAATATCGGCATATCCCACATCTTAATTGGAAAATG
This sequence comes from Adelosebastes latens, assembly GCA_916700685.1. NCBI lineage: Eukaryota > Metazoa > Chordata > Actinopteri > Perciformes > Sebastidae > Adelosebastes > Adelosebastes latens. The sequence continues at coordinate 4,453 of CAKAKR010006977.1, read as the reverse complement.
CTCCACTCAGAATATCCAAACGGAATATGTTGTTTCAGCCTGGACGCATGAAAAGGCGTATGAATGACACAATAATGTGCAAGGCAAAAGCGTGCAATAAGAACACCGTTCTTGCTTTAGGCTTGCCATTTTCACGCCTTGTAGTCTGTACTGACTGCTGTGTAAACACATCTGCGTAAATATGCTACGCTCAGAGCTAGTGACATAGAATACAAAGTGAGAGAGACTGCTTAAGGTGGATGGGTCCAACAAACACAGGACTTTGAAGCAGGAGACTGGTGTTTTGATTGGTAAATTCCATTAGTGACGTTTGTGACGTGTTTTCTAGTAACGTTGTTTCCGTACATATTGTACTTAGATTACATACTTATTTTAAGGCCAACCATGACGTTTGTCATTAACCTAACTAAGTGGTTTTGTTGCCTAAATCTAAGTGAGTGGTTTTGTTGCCCCCTGCTGGTACTGCCCCCTCATATACGTGTGTAATATTCACTTCTTGGCGAGGCAAAACATGACACTGCATGTAAACGTAGACTCAAGAGTAAGTGGCCATATTATCGGTCTGCCCAGTATTATGTAACTTCTGCCAGTTGATCAATGTAGACTATAGACACTCCTCTGGGGATTGGACAAATCATGTAGTCATATTATTTTTGTTCTTTACAGTTTATATTCTTCTAAAAAGATGCTATAAATTGGACATCAATCAAGGAAAAAAGTAATAAAACGTTAGTAAAAAAGTAAGTCAGTAAAAAGTTATGGTACGTGTCCACAGGGGGCGTTTTTTATCGTGAGGGTTCACCTCGCTTCTCAGCATTGGACATTTGATGGACTGCCACTAGCCTAAAGGCACCTGATTGGACGAACGTTTTCCCTCGTGGGCTGCTGCTCTAACCGGAACCAAAACGGCGGCTTGTTTGGAAACTTTCTTCTCTTAGATCACGTTAATAGTTCACCAAAATTTGTTTCTGACAACATTTGATTAGAGAAATAAGCCATGCAGTTGCTGAATCTGTCTTTACGCTCAGTTTATACGTTTTTCGGGAGTTTCCAGAGGCAGTGAGTCGCGTCGGACGCCCGTGATTTACATAAAGTAGCCTCGACCTCAACTTTATGCAAATAAGGAGCAAATGTGCACTTGTTCTCTCCACTATGTCATCACGGTAAAGCACCCAGACTTTTATTTACTAAGCATCTGAGAATGGTTGTTTTCAATCAGAGGAAGCTGTATGTGTGTGTGTGTGTGTACGTGTCTATGCATTAATTTGCGAGTGTCTGACCTATGGTTGACACACAACCTCTGCAGACGCCATCTATCATGCTCGGACCGATCGCAGGAGTTTGGAGTGACAAATATGTGTGTACGTGTTTGTGCGCGTGCATGTGACTGCCTATTTGTGTGTCCAACTGCGTGTGTGCGTGTGTTTGTGTGTGTGTGTGTATGACAGCAGTGGGAAGCAGGTCAGTGTAGAGCGCCGACAAAACAAGCCTCCACAGAGCTGAGATGAGAAACAGCCATTGATTCAGTTTTTTAATTAAAGGTCCTCTGGAGTGCAGGAATATTCAGCTGGACTAGAGACAGAGCAGTGTGTGTGTGTGTGCGTGTGTATTTTAGCACAACGATCTATTCTCTACAGTGATGTTGGTGTTGAGAAAAGATTCTAAGTTAGTATTGAGTATTAGGTAATATTAGTGATTGAGTGACTCTAAAGTTAATCCTGTTCCCCTGTTCTGTTTCAAAGTGTCAAATGTTGATAAGTGACGTCAGGCAGTTTCATTATAAGCCCTTAGATGATTTTTGACCACATGGCTCAAGGGATGTCAGTGTCAGCCGATCAGCCCACCACTTTGGTCCAGACTAAAATAAAATATATCTTGTACAAACGGTTGTGATCCCCAGAGAATGAATCCTAATGAGATCCCTTGGCTGTTCCTCTAGCGCCACCATGAGGTGCACATTTGTGGTTTTGAGTGAAATGTGTCAACAACTATTGGATGGATTGCGATGAAATGTCGATACCAATACCAGTGAAACAATTCTCGATACCAATTCAATACCACGGGAAAAAAAACAACAGTAAAACAATAAATCCCATGTACTTAAACATTGCATACTGGTTTTTGTTAGGAGGTTAAACAGGCCATAATCTCTATTATCTATTTTATATTGCTGTGAAAACATCTCCTTCAAACAACTGGATTTATTCAAATTCCTCACCAAAAACTACATTTTACAAGATAACGTTAGCCTTTACCTTTGTTTTTACTGAATAGAGCCTGGATGCATCGTAATGTAAATCAATGGAATCTCTCATGTTAAAATCGGCAGGACGAGAGCTAGTTAACGTTAGCTGATAGCAGCCGGTAAGCAGCACAGTTTTTCTAGGCTAACGTTAACTAGCTCTCGTCCTGCCGATTTCAACACAGATTTGTTGTTCGCAATGTAGCATTATCAGGGAAAAAATATGGTGCGTCCCCAGGACTCGTCAATAGTGAGTTTGCTGTCATCCCCGGTACGAAGTGACGCTATTAGTCTCGAGTGTGTGTACCTGCTGTACTGTAGAAAAACGAGTGCCTTCACGATTTCAAAATTTTGGCATCAACTTGGTACTGAAATATTGGTTCTCCTGACATCCCTAGCTGTACTTTGTGTTGACTTCAGCCACCAAACTCAGGCTATTCTCACTGTTCGTAGCTATACCTACGAAAATTAAATGCACTGTAATTTGTATACATCCCACAAAATCAATTTGTATGTAATCCAAATAATCTTGAACCAGGAAGTATAAAGAGTGACAAAGCACCCAGGAGTCGCAGTGTTTGTGCCCCGTGTGAAACCAGAAGTCAACATTGATTTATTTGTCACGTAACTTCCGTCATTAAGCAACACCACTGCTGTAGTTATTGTAACCCAAACCATGATATTTTCCTAAACCTAACCAAGTAGTTTCCTGTGAAGACTGAAGTTTATTTTGAAAAGACCGTATGCATGTAATGAGCAGACATTGACACGTGTTGCTGGACATTCGTAGGAAAACGCATGAGGAAAAGACTCTTTGCAAGATCATACAAACCGTTGTATGAGGATACACTGCCAAATTACATCCTGATTTTTGACTAATAATTAGCAAATGAAAAAATGGTATACATAAATGTATATAAACTATTCAGTGTTATATAAAGTGACTAGACTTTGTTTTGTGGCTTTCAGTGGATTTTATTTCTGAAGCGCTAAAAGTCAAACCTCAAAGGGGACATATCATGATCATTTCCAGGTTCATACATGTATTTTGGGAAACTGTATGTTTACATGCCTTAATGTTCAAAAACACATTCTTTTTTTCTCATACTGTCTGTCTGAATATACCTGTATTCACCTTCTGTCTGAAACGTTTTAGCGCATGTCTCTTTAAGAAAAAGCCCAGTCTGCTCTGATTGGCTTGCGACAGTGACATAGGAAGGGGAGCCAAATCTGAATGGCTTATTGAATCACATGTTTTTTGATCGAGGCAGCCCACAAAAGACTGACTGGGTTGTCTTATTTCACAGTTTGTGGGTTGGTAGGCACTCTAGATACCCAAATGTATGAGCACAAGCACTGAAAAATGAGTTTTTCATGATTTTATTTTTCTTTAAAGGGGACATATCATGTCCCCTTTAAAGAAAAAAACAGGTAGAGTGAGTCAGTGCAAAGACGTGTGGACGATTAGATATTACTGATAGAAAACTACTTCAGATTTAAAGATTAGCCTTCACTTTTCCTCGGATTCCTGTCCCTCTCACACAGACACACGTTCACACACAGTAATGTCGCGATGAGAAGTTACAAAATGGCCATGAACTGGTGGATGGATTCTCAATATAACCATTGCAAAATACTGTGCGTGGCGAGAAATGACACCACACACACACTGATGAGTTATAAAACGACTGCAGTACAATGCATGCTCACATGTCAGTGTGTGTGTGTATGTGTGTGTGTGTGTGTGTGAAGGATGGGGGATGCAACACACACATTACCACTCAGTGATGCGTCAGTGGAATTCATGCATCTATACACACACAGACACGCACATTTAATACTTTCTTGTGTGCAGTGCGTCGATGCGTCACTGCAGTTCATGGATGCGTGCGCACACACACACACACACACACACACACATACACAGACCTCCACTGTGTCCCGATGCCTTCACTGTCACAAGGCCGAGCTTTGTCTGTTTTTCTCTGTACTTCTCTGTCATGTCTTGCTTCTCTCTCTCTCCTGCTCTCTAATTCAGTTATTTGTCTCTTTCAGTTGGTCTCTGTCTCCCTCTGTCTCTCTCTGTCTCCCTCTGTCTCTCTCTGTCTCTCTCTGTCTATCTGCTGCTAGAAATCTATTTATCTCTGTTTCTTTTTCTTGAACTTCTCCTCAGGGACGAACTTGAACAAAACCAGCTTCATTTCCTGAGGA